>VXBR01001547.1:395189-466604 GCA_013400215.1 Cisticola juncidis | reverse complement strand
CCTCGCCGCGCTCCGGGCCCGCCGCAGCCGCCGCTCCCGAGCCCGGCACTCCCCGTGCTGCCGTGCCCACCTCGCCGTGCCCCGGAGCGTTCCCCTACCCGCACCCCCTAAAGCCCAGCGGAGGTGGAGACCTCCGAACCCGTCCCGGCCAAAGCACCTCTGTCCCCAGGGCGGGAGAGAGCCCCGGCCGTGGGAGCACACGGCGCAGGCAGCGGCGGAGAGACCGGGACCGGCTGCCCCGGTTTGAGCTCTCGGCTTAGATGAAAATTATGCCAGAAAGGAGCTGGCCTGAACTAAATTAAACCGAGTGGAAAATAAACTGTTGGAGATGTCAGCTCCTTATATTAACTGTTACAATTATTTATTATTTACTTTCAAACATGACTCGGCTGATGCATCCGCTGTTACAGCAAATCACTCTTCACGCAGCATCAAAACCAACCTGGCAGAATTCACCAAACAGACTAAACAAATGGCAAGAAAAAATACTGCCTCGGTGGCTAAACTTCTTGTTCCTGAAAAAAAACATCTTTACTGTTGATGTTATAGTTTCTTAGATCTCTTTCTTGCTATGCTCCAGCATGAAGACCTCCTTGAAAACAGAGTTGTCTCAATACTAGTTCAATGTGATAGGCACCAGGAGAATGCCTAAACCCAAGCCAAGGATTAGTTTGAACATCTATCTTATTTATTTTGTTAGTATTATAAAATCACACCCTCTATTTTTATTGTTTTTACTAAATATTTTTACTGAGTGGTTCCTGACTACATTAAATCTTGATACACAAAATCAGTGTGAAAAACATGTAAGACTAAATATATAAACCCCTTGAGCCAGAAACAAAGCAGCTGACAACACTGTTTTTGTATTTTACATATTTGTATCATCATTTTTATCATTAAAGTTAACTCAGCTGAGAAATCCCAGATGGACTCCTCCTCCTATCAGGCAATAACTTCAGCCTCGTTGAGTTCAAAGACAGTGTTGACTGAGGGAAACCTTCAGGACTTAACCTACATGGTCATGTTCATGCCATGCCTTCTGATAAAATCATTCTAACTTGCACCAGAATGTGAGCTCAGCTTCACGCTATGTCTCAGGAGATGTTGTGTAAAACACCTCTTTGTAACATTTCCCAGCCGTTTCAACCCAAAGGAGTCAAGATCTTTGTCCCAAGGACATCACCACACAGGTGATCCAGCCCGAAAACTATCTACACAACCTCTGTTTCCATGCAGACTGAAGTCCAAAGCAGCCTCAGTTCTGGTGCAGATGTGGGACATTGGTTCACAGGCAGGTTTCCCACCAGGTTAGAGGGACCTGACTGAGCTCCCACTCCTCGTCCTGTTTTTTGAGTCATGCACAGAGATCAGGGCTTAAATCCCAGATACACCATGACTGCCTTGTCTCTAGACTTGGGAGAGCTCTCTCCAGGCCTCAATCAGCTCTGAAAGAAAAGACCTTCTTCCAACTCTGGCTGTGCCTAAGCCTACACTGAGCACCCAGCTCAGGTTGGACATAGAGGATAAAAATCCCCTGATGGATCCATTCCTTCCATCCTCACTTCGTTATTGAAAATCACATGTGATTTTGGAACCTCCAAAGGGAGGCTCCACCATCTCCCAGACTGAGTATTTTTCCTTCGCAGTACAACTGTAAAGCAGCAAAATCTCTTCTGCAGCCTTCCACCAGTGTGAAGTTCTGGGAGATGTAGGATTATACAGGTGGTACACAAGAAGCTAAAAAATTATTCAGGTGCCTCAACACCTTTAGATGCCCTTTAAGCCCCTTCCTTAGGCATACAGAAGCTTTTAAAGAATCTGATTTCAAGTGATGTTGCAAAGGGGGCAGGAAATGGAACCCACAACTTCCATACCCCAGGCTAAAGTAACCAGAAAATAAGCCTTTCTGACATCAAAATGTCAGCACTATTTTTTAAATTTTTTTTTTTCAGGGGCTTTTGAGTACTGTAAAGAAAGTCTGAAACCGTGCTGTAGACTTCATCCATCTCAATCCCAATACCATAGCAGAGGAATAAATGTAAAATATTGATTCAAGAAAAACAATTAATAATTCTGAAACAGCTCCTAGTTTATCAGAAATAAAATCTCATGTTGTTTTCCCAACACTTCTACCTAAAAAAGGAAACATGCAGAGCTGTGTTTTTCTTCGGGGCTGGCTGTAATTTGCAGGATGATTGAGTAGTCTGAAAGTCAACAGCCCCAGTTTGCTCCTGCACCCCACGGTCCTGAGACAAGGCTGTGGGAAAACAGCTTTCTGGAGCTGACAAACAAAAACGAATGCTAAGCAACGAAATGCGTGTCTCCACATGGCCTGAGAAGCAGCCTAACAGTCCATTTGTATCCCAGTTGTCCCCAAAGCCCTGTTTCCAGACCATGGCTTTTCAAATTTTGCATAGCTGTGATGGTCTAGTGAACATCCATCCCTAGAGTGACTTTCCTTATGTCTCCAAAACCACAAACTGGACTTTCCCCAGCTTTTTCACCTCTTTTGTCACAGGAGCTGCTCACCTCCACTATCACAGAACTCCGTTTTCCCGCATTTTCTTCCTGCCAACTTGATTGTTTGGCCTTTTCTCTTCCCCTGCAGATGACCTGGGAGACACAGCACCTCCAGACTGCAATTCCTAACCTGTTCCAGTGATATTTTTTTCCCCAACCGCAGGTGGCAGCCACGCAGGCAGGTTCCCCGTGACACCCAGAGCCCCACGGGGCCGCGGTGATCCCAGTGACTCGGGCTGGCAGCGGTGCCTCGCCCGAGGAGCACGAGGGCCCGTGGCACAGGTCCATGGGGACATGCCACTGCAGTGGAGGGCAGCTGACAGAGCACGTGAAGGGGATGGAAGGGCATGGCTGGGATTAGCACATCCCCTCCACCTGCCACCCCATCCTCGGTGCCCTCCTCTGGTTACCCAGCCACGTGGGGACAACCTGAGCATCCCTCCCGGATGCCTGGGACAGGGGGGTTGCTCTGGATGCAGGGAAAGGTGAGTAAGTGATTGGTGGGTCGGAGGGCAGGTTTCCCTGGGTGGGTCAGTTCTGATAAAGCCTTCAGCATATGACAGGGCAGCACAGAAAATGTCACAGCTGGGAAGACAAGGAGCACAAAACGCACTTTTCCATTTGCACAACACCAGAATCCCTGCACTGCTCCATTTGGGTCTGTAGTTAAGGCTGAAATGGTGTTTTTTAGTGTTTTATGAGAGCAGAATCACTATCGTCCCTGTATATGGTAACTGAGACCTAGCTATAACCTAGATAATATTCAGAAGGGATGAAAAGGCAGGTGGAAAGATCAAACAGGGTGAAACAGTACTGAAATCTATGTCACGTGTAAATATACATTTAGTCCCTTAGAGTAACTTTGCTCTAAGCGATGTTGCAAAGAAACAAGTGGTTCATCATATACATATGGTTCACTTTTATATATGAAGTGTGAAGGGCAATGCCTGACAGGGGGAAAGGATGGTAACAGGGTTAGGAGTCCTATCATCCCAACCTTGGGTCCTGTGCAGAGTTCTGGGTGGTCCCACTTCTCCATGGCCATTGTACCAGGGCTTTTGTGGCTTTCCACAGGCACAAATGATCCCTCTGCTACCTTGTGGTCTCTGTGTTGGTCTGAAGCACCACCAGGAGAGAGTTCCCAGCCCTTTCACTGAGGAGCAGTGAGCCCACTCTGCCCAGCCTCGCTGTGCCTGAAGAATGTGCTTGGATTTCTCATTGGTGCTAAATTTGCACATGATGGCATCTGCAGGAAATCATTCCCACCATTCCCAGTTGGGCAGGAGGCCCTATCTCCCTTGGCCAGGTTAGGCACGCTGTGTCAGCACTCCCTGGCCCCAGGGAAACGTGACAGCCCTGAGCAGAGTCCAAGAGGTGCTTGGGGAATGCCAGCCCAGCCCAGCCAGGAGGATGCATCTCCCTGGCACTGTGAGTCCCTCCTGCTGCCTTCCCAGTGGCTGCCAAATGGATTTCAAGGTCTCAGTATCCAGGACACACTACTCAGCTGCTTAGCTCATGTCTCCAAGGTGGGTGACAGCAGAAGGAAACTCCTTGCTCTAGGCTAAGCTGAACTCTTCTAAAGGCAAAGCTCGCTTGTGCAGGAGAAACAGCATTCCAAAGCAGAACCATGAAGTACAGACTAACACTCATTCCCTGGGTGACATATTCAAACAACCTTCTCTGCTCCAAAAGGGTATATAAGAAGGTCCTAGTATGATAGAACACTACAATCCATGCAAAATTCTTCTTCCTTGCAGGAAAGGTAAGTGAAAGGAAAGGGTTTAGATCAAGCAATCTGGATGGAAGAGCACACAGAAGGTTTTAGACACACAGGGCCCAGACCTCATCTGCTTTTTCTGACTTCTCTCAGTAGATCTAAGAAAAGATACTACATTTCCAACAAAATCTGATTTCCTTCTACCCAACAACTACACCATGATCACAGGAATAAACCACATCTGAGCACCATTGCCACACTCCTGGATGGTGCTCACCTGTTCAAGATGAAGAATATAGTACAAAAAGCTGATGGCAGACTAGGTCACCATTTGTTTAAAAGAGTTATACTCCTTCTTTTGTTAATTATATCTCATTCCTCTTTTTGATATCCCTTTGCATCACTCTGTGCATCTTTCCACTCTTAAATATTTGAAGGCAGTTCTGCAGCTCTGAGGTTGTTCAAACTACAAGTAGTTAAAGTTTCCAAATGTTCTCCATAAACACATCCTTCCTCAGCCCCCTTATCCTTTATATCACTCAACACTGGTTTCTTGGAGTCAGTCTGACACTGATGTATGAAGGATTTGATTTTGCTTTGCTTCTACATCTGGCTAGAACAAGAATAATCCCACTGGAGCCATTGGAATCATTCTAAGTGAGGAAAAAAACCTGATCAAACCAACAGAGTCATAGGAGCAGCCACTGTTCAGTCCAGGTAGGCTGAGCTGAAGACTGAATATGCAACCTTTGAATCTAAACATCTCATTTTGGGAGGAGACCACAATTTTGAAGGCTAAATCTCTTCTAACAGCTTCCTCACATCATCCTCCTTATCAAGAAAATTTGTCCACACTGATGATGGGTTTAGCAAACAAATGTAGCAAACATGAAAGAAGAGTTTTAAAAAATAACAAAAAAAAAGAAAAAAAAAAGCCCAATATCAACAGACAGAATGAAAAACAGAAATGTCAAGTATTAATTGCTGAACAGACATGAGGAATGTTAAAGGAAACTGTTTGGGGATTTATGTTCAAAAAAAAATAAGACAACTTCCCAAACTATTTCCTTTCAAATCTCTCAGCATTTTCCATAAATTCCATGTGCGTGTGTGGTGCTCTCTGATAACATACAAATCTGCATGCATAAACTGTTTTGAAATGTTTGTACAGTTTCATCCAAAAATATGACTGTATGTTTGTGTTTTAATTGTCAGCAATGGCAGATTAGGCAAGAGCCACATGCATCATGTCATGGGCACTGACTAATTTAGGTGGTACAAGCACAGCCTTCCCCCTTTCTGGCTCGGTCTTGATAACAAAGAGAAACCAAATCATCTGAAGGACAAACCTGCAGAAAAGCAGCAGAACAACCCCTGCTCTCAGTGACAGGGGTGCTGGCCCAGACAAACCCCCTGAAACCAATAAAGCCGTTTCAGATTCAGGCAAGTGTAATCAGGAGCGGAAATTTGCTGATTTCCAGGTCAGACATCAGAGTTTTTGCAACTCTGCAAAAAAAAAATTAAGCCTTGTGGGGGGGTAGGTGGGAGGAAGAGGGACTGACACTTTGCCTCAATCAGTGTTGTTTGAAATGTCTTTCATTTATTAACATCCTTGCTGAAGCCTAACTTTAGTTCCACTCTATCAGGAATATAATGCAGCTGCATTTTCTGGATGGGAACACCACCAAAAATATGTTAACTATACAGTCAACAGCTATGTCTTCTTTACTCTTATGTATAAAAACCACATGGAAATGATCCTCATAGGAAATTTATATCTGAAGGCAAACAGAAACAATAGGAGAGAGTGGAATGGGATGCTTGCTGAGAAATGGGGTGGGAGAGCTGTGCTGCCTTCTCCCCAGTGAGCATCTTGTTCCAGCCTGCCTGGACTGGCAGGAGCTTTGTTTTGCCCAACGTTTGTCTGAGAAACTCTCCTTGGTTGCCTCGAATAGAGATGCAGCCAGAGCTGCTGTGGTACAGAAATAGAGTTTGCAGGGAAGGTGCATCCATCACCTCAATGCTTTCAGTCTAGGACATTCCTGCTGGAGATGCAATTCTTCTGAAGCTTGTGGATGGCTCTCAGCCCTCCAGCCACAGCACCACAACAGCTCAGCCATGGTTTTATTCCTGATGGGGGATGAGCTGCCCGTGGGGGAAACCCTGAACTCAGTGGGGACTCCTTGGCCCTCAAGCTGCCCAAATGTTGATCAGACCTTGTCCTGGTGCTGTGCCCATGGCTTCATCCAACAGCACTCTTGGGGTGGCTGAGGTGTGCAGGGCAATGGGGGAATGAGGACCCTCACACCAGGGGGACAAACCTTGGTGGACCTGAGGAGCTCTGCCCGCTTGTCCGCAGCCCAAGGAGGATGGATACAAAATCCACCATGGATAATGCACCAGAAACTACATGGGGAGCACCTGGCCCAGCCTCCCCAGGCACAGGGAGGGTTAAATACTAAATACACCAGGGCCTGGCTGCCCATTGGGCTGGGCAGAAGCCCCCTCAGCCATCCCCAGCAAAGGGAAGAGGAGAGAGCACGCTAAGGAGCCTTGGAAATATGCAAGGAGCTGCCAGCATTTGCTGCCAAACACTTTTATCTTTCGACAAAGATAAATCTGTTGCTTACTTAACCCAGCCTTTATGAAACTCACAGCTCTGGGTTTCCAAAATAACGGGAACAGAGGAGGGCTGGCTGGTGTCCTGGTGAGCAGCAGATGTACACAGGGCAGTGAGAAGGTGACAATGTATCTCACGAGAAAAAGGGCTGGATAGTAAATCATATATGATAGAAATAAATGAGAACTTAACCTCCACAGGCCAGAGGACTTATCTTTCTCATGTAAAGTGCAGGTATTTGTTTACTTAAGAGAGCTATTAAGATTTAGTATTAATAATGAAGAACAAAAAAAAAATCTGCTACTAAAAAGAATAATGAACATAAAAATCTTGCATGGCAAGGCAGAGGTAATGCAATAGTGAGAGAGCAAAAGTGACATAAATATACCTAAAAGGCTGTCCTCGTCTGTCACATAGTTTGCAACCCAAGGCCAGAGGGAAGAGAGATGTTGGGACACAAGGCAAGCACCCACTGCAGTGCTGGCTCTGAACTCCAAGGTCTGCTCACTGGGGTGCTTTTATCCATGTTCTACACAACTGTGAGTTCAGACAGATTAATGTCACCCCAGGGTTTGGATCTGGAGCTCTGGTGGGGTTTTGGGGCCTGCCTCCTCCACAGGGTCTTACACCTCTCTGACCAGGCATTACCCATTTGCCAGAGCTTTTGTCAAATCTCAGGCTTCCCACAAAAATGAGCTGGACTCCACTCTCATTTTCAGATCATTTGCTTAGTTTTTACAGTGATAGATGCTGCAAAACCACTATAAATACTGGGACTAGAAACTCCCCTTTTTGCTATAAATCTCACTGGTCCCAGGAAATACTTATTTTCTTTTCATACTACAGTTATTATCTGGCAAGGATATAGCCCCTTACTCTGCCACTCATGACCCAGGCTGAACCAGTTTGGCCTGTGTTATTGTGCTGGTGCAATTCAGTGGAAAAGAGATTGGATTAAACAGGCAGCTCTGGAGGAATAAATAAAAGGAACATGCTCTAAAGAGTAAATAGACAAGTCTGGGTATAATGGAATAACTCCTGGTCATGCTAAATCAAAGAGAAAATAATGCCCTCACTAAAATCTGCACATGAGTGTTTGTCTCTGCAAAAAAAGAGAACCAGCAAAACCCAGAGACGAGCAGAGGATGCTCTGGGGTTATCCATAAATCCACACTAGAAACAGTACCCAAAAAAAGGAAGTCTATCTAAAAGGAAGGGAAAAAAAAATTTTTAAAAAATTAAAAAAAAAAAAAAAATGGTAAGTTCCCAGTAGCATCCAAGCTTGTGCTGGGGAAGAAACCACCTCATTTCTGAACGATCTCCACAAGTTTCCCAAGATAACTGTATAGAAAGCTGGGTTACCTACAGGTAATTTCTCACTGATTCTAGATTAAATTTGTTTAGCAGCAGAAATATTGTTTTCTTTCCTCACTGCCAGCCCTGCAGCTCCACCTGAAGTGGCAGGTCAAGTTCTCAACTTCACCTCCCCTTTTCCTTTCACACTTCTCTCGCAAAGCCAGGAGCATGTTTGATGTTTGAAGGCAATAAGGGGATTTTCCTGGTACAGGGAATCCTACAGGAGTAGCCAGCAGCTTCTGTTCAAGCCAGCAGCACAATGTCCCAAGGCAGGACAGAGGCCTGGGAGGATTCAATGCTCCCTGGCAGCCTGAGGATGAAGATTCCAACTTTGGGAATGGTGAGCTGGCATCATTAATCAGCTTAGCTGTAAAGTCAATTGATTTACCTTCCTTCACAGGCAGTTTTACCCCCAGCAAAAAGTTGAGAAGCTGCTGATATAAAGCTCACTGCATTACCCCCCCTGCTCACCAGGAATTTATACTCCAGGAGCACTGCAAGAGAAATGGGGCACTCACCTCTCGAAGACCAAAAGAAATAAAAACATTTGTTTGTGAGCTAGTGGCTGACTCTGGTTGTGCTCACTCCTGTATAATCCCTGGTGGATCCTGGTCTGTCTCCAGCCCCGGGCTGGCTTGCAGAGAGCAGGGGAAAAGATTTCAAAATCAACTCTCATACTGCTCATATGAGCATTAAATATCCAAGTGGGGTAAAGCATATATGGAGTCACATTTCAGAGCTGACATCCACATTTTCATGCAGTGGCATCAGAAAAGCAACATTGTGGATGACTCGGGGACATTTGTTTCCCATCAGCTGCAGAGGAAATTCTCAGCACTTTAAAGGTGTGAGGGTCCTTCCATGGGAAAAAGGCACAAATCTGGTAGCCAAAAATGAAGTTTTCTTCCTCATTTCTGCAGTGACTTTTGTGGCAAGGCTTTAATGAAGATTTTTGACAATATGCAACATTGTTATATGTTGGCTCAATTTATGGATGTATTGCCTCTCCTCTGCTGACAAGGGAATAGGGATCATCATTTCAGCTGAAAGACATACAAGTACAGGAAGGCAAAAAATACACAATTTTATGCAGGCATTTTTCTAACCAGGCCCTAAATGTCTTCTTCATAAATCATTTGCTATTATGAAAAGGGTAAGAACTCAGAGTCCTGATGTGGCCATAAATTGAGATATCCAGATTACAGTCACAACCACCCCTACTTGAGCATAGCACTTAAAGTGAATACATGGAGAGAAGGAATTC
Organism: Cisticola juncidis; assembly: GCA_013400215.1. Lineage (NCBI taxonomy): Eukaryota > Metazoa > Chordata > Aves > Passeriformes > Cisticolidae > Cisticola > Cisticola juncidis. Next base: position 457,124 of record VXBR01001547.1, on the reverse strand, counting down.
CACATCTTGTAAAGTTATACAGTGCAAAAGAATTCTTCAAGGAATATGACATCCTGAGCCTATGACAAGGAAATCCAGGCCAGGCATTAGGGGAAAAGTGAATACATTTCAAGGCCAGGCAGAATTAGTAGGATGATCAATCTGAATAATCCAAGGTGCTAAAGTCAGCTGTATTTTCCAACAAAGTGGAGTGAGTGTGACTCTGTTGTGTGATCCAGCACCGAGGTGAGGGACTTGGGTTATGGACACCATGGAAGGGTCCTCAGGACACCAGTTCAGGAAAGATTCAAAAGCAAAGAGATAATCAAATCCGCAGGTCAGCATTTCCAAACCCGTGGCCATGACTCCTGGGGGGAAGAGCCACTCCAGTGGTGTGCTCTGGCAGGACACTCAGCCCTGTGAACCCTGTGCATGGGGCAGATGGGCTGAGTGCAAGGAGTGGCCTGCCAGAGCTTCTGCTTTCACCAGCTAAAAGTTCCTTACAACCAGTCCTAGAGTGACTCTTTGCTTTCACCTGGCCAACATTTACTTCCAAAGTGTGTTTTCCCAGTGAAGTTGCAGGGCACACTCTGTTGACTCCAAGCAGGACACAACCTGTGTCTCATGAGAAGCCCTCTGGAAGGTGCTTCTTCAAGATGGGCTGGGGGAAATGTGGGTGCAGAAAGCAGGACTGCATGGCTCAGAAATCAGGAGTCCAGGAAAAGAGCAACACCGTCAGCACAAACACAAAGCTTTGTCTGTGAAAAATTACTTGTCAAGAGAATGTGGAACAGGAGAGCATTTGGGATGGTGTGTGCAAGAAGAAAAGAAGAAGACCTTTCTATTTGAGTAGAGAAACATTATTGATAGCACTTGTATCCTTGTAGAATTACTTTTCTTAAGCATAGGTCCATGCTCTTCCGAAGATACAGCCCAAGAGGTTTCATAAATGGTGTGCAAGAACATCTTAGTTAGTAGAAGCCACTTTTTGCACAGTTCTCAGAGATATGCTGCTACATAACAATTAAAACATGTTTATTGGATCCAAATAAAGCCTTGTGGGCTGCTCAGAAGTGACACAAAACCTCAAAGTGTTAGCCCAGTGCCATTTCTGACAAGTCCCTTTGAAGGCAGAATTGCAGTTGATTACAGTAATGAACCTTGGTAGGGTGGTTTTCCACAGGCCTGGAAATGTATGTTTCATTCTTTTGCCATTTAGTAATTGAATCCTAGGCACCAGAACAGTGAACCATGTACTTGGGTGGGTTGGACAACACAGGTTTTCACTGGAGGAGGGTTTGCCACCCAGGATATACCCAAGCTGCAGCACAGAGCATGGATAAGCCAGATACCAGCCCTTTTCCTCTCACTGCAGATGTCAATCACATGCAGGATCCTGATTTACAGCAACTCATGCCATCAATCTTGTGAGCTGGAAGTGAGAATGCCTGTGTGAAGCCCCAGATGCCATGACAGAGTGCAGGACACATGGTGTGAAAGGTGTAGGTGTAGGGCAAGTGGCTGACACCACTGTCCCCTAACAAGCACAGTTTGCACAAAGAGCAAACTGAGCACATGGATTAAGATTGATAAATTGTTGGTCAGACATGAGCTGCAGCCCCAGAATTCATCTCTGGGTCCAAGTCTCTTCCACAGCTCAGGAACACTTGGGCCTGGAGTTGTCATTCAGCCTGTTGGAGACAGTCTCACGGAGACACTGTGGGACACAATGTCTCTGGTGCCTGATCCAAATGAGCTGAGCCTACATCAGCCTACATGGCACTCCCAGCATCTTCCTCTTCCCCTCCCACTGTCCTGACATGTCCTCATTAACTCACTCCAGTTTGTATTGTGCTTAGAGAAGCTTTGCAAACATCTCTCAGCTTTGCTGGGAATATATTTCTTCATCCCAGTTCGTCCTGAACGTGTCCTAGGAAATGGCATGTTATTCTAGGCTATGAGGAACTACCCGTGGCTAAACATTCCCCTTCCTCACCACGGCATTAAAACAAAAGAAAAAGGGAGAAATAAATGCCTCTGAGTCTCAGTTGTGGGTGAGCAAGAGAGGGATGGTTTATTCCCCTGCTGAACTCTCCTTGTGGTGCAGGGACACCCATCTGAGCTCCATCAGAGGCAGTGCCACCACTTTCCTCCTCGTATCTGATACCATGGGAACTGAGGTGTGTGATTTCCAAGGCCACATCAAAAGTTATTGGCAAGATCCCACATGGGCCTAAGTCCTCTGAGACCCAGAAGTGCTAGTGAGCAAAAGGAAAACCAGGTTAGAAGCTCTGCAGAGAGTCTTCACACGTGCTGAGGTGGGTATTGATGATCACTGGAACGCTGGTGTGGCTCAGTGCAGACTCTGTGCAGGCACGTATCCATTGTGCTCCCAGAGCATTCCAGAGCCACCTCAATCCCTGTCAATGGCTGATTATCCCTCCCTTCCCTTCATAGCTAAAGGAAACATTGAAAATGCCAAGTTTACTTTTGTTTATTCTTTCTTTATCCATCTCTGCCTCTTAGCTAGTAAGGGCTGCACAGCCTCTGTTCTGCCATGTACAGCAGTAGTGTGTGAATAATAAATAACAATGATATGCTTTCAGCCAGAAAATAAACCCCATATGTGCCCTCAAGTATCTCTTTTCTCTTGAAGTATTCGTGCAAACATTGGTTCCAGAGACTGTTATAATCCTGTTTACTTGTCAATGCTCAGAGTGAGCATGTAATTACAGTTCCACTGTAAGATACTTAACATGTAATTCAATGGCAAAGAGCTGCCATGTTATTATAGTTTTCTAAGTTTGGATTTATGCCCTGAAATCTAAATTAGTCCCAACAATTTCTGTTCAGATGGGGATAATTTAATGCAAATATTATCAAGCACACCAAAGAGCAAATTTCACCAACACAAGAAAAAATGAGAGCAAGTAATTTTTAATTTTTTAAGCTTGTTTTGCCACCACAGTTTTGTTGGACTTAAATCTCACTAGATAGGCAAAGGGTTTATGTTTGAGTATGATGGCAAGGTGAAATTAAAAGTATCAATGGCAATCAGGAACCTTGGGAATCAGTTCTGTTCTTGAAGATAAACACAAAACCTCTGGCACACCTCTCTTATGGTGATGCAGAAGTGTGTCCTTGATGTCAGTCCTGAGCCAAAAGAAAAGGAAATAAAGGAAATTATAGGCATATCTAGCCTTTGCTCACTCATTCACTCTGGTGTAGCTGTCTCTAGGATCTGTCATTATGCTACTGCCTGTCAGACCATCATCATCAACTACACTAATTGGGCCCTGCCTTTAAAATAATCCATCCTCAGCACCACAACACTTCACACTCCTACAGGCCTGCTCATTCAAGACTCTCCGAGGGCTTTACATGTCCCAACTGCTCAAGCACTACAATGTGCCCAAGAATTTGGTCAGAGGCACAAGAGGGGTAGCTGTGTTTGCCACAAGACAGTTCCACACTTGCCTATGGTCACAGGCTGCTTGAGGAACAGAGGGAGGACTCCAGCTCCTGGCTGCACTCCTCGTCTGCATGCCCAGCCCCAGGTTTTGTTATGAGCCTCAGTTTCCCATTTCTAAAAAGATTTCAGTGTTTCAGCCTTTCCAAGGGCAGTCTGACACAGCCATGGCTCAACCCAAGAGCAAGTGAGTTATCTACGGCCGTGGAATTGCCTGGGTCTCCTTCACCACCTCTCAGCAAGGTTGCCCTTCCCAAGGCACTCCCTGGCTCCTGAAGATCACTGCCAGCCCTTTCAGGACAAAACTCAGGCAGGCTGTTGTGTTCCAAGGTACAGAGGCCACAGCTGGGCCAGGAGTCCACGGGAGCCGTGCGACCATGGGCAGAAAGTCCTTGAAGCTCGGAGGAAGGAGAGGAATGTGGCCCTGGAGCCCCTGGGACCCCAGGCTGCCAGCAGGGCCAGGTGTGCACCACAGAGGCAGGGGGACCTCAGGCCACGGGCCAGCGCTGACAGCCCGGGGTCCCTGCTCCATCAGCTCTTGGGATTTTCACGCATCTGCTGGAGGGTTTGGGATTTGCTGTGGGGATCAGTGGGCAGCTGGGCTCTGGCTCTCCAGTGTGCCTGCCGGGTTCAGGCAGGCTGGAGGGGGTGTGACCCCAGGGAAATCATGCAGGCACATGGATGAATGTGCAACATCCTCACCCCTTCATGCACATGAACACAGGAGAGGGAAGAGGTGAGTGTAGCACTGGCTCAGATGCATTTGCAGAAGCACAAGAAGACCCTAGGACAAGAGATGAATGATCAGCAACTCAGAAACCATCACATCAGAGCCACCACACACCCTCTGGAAAATGCCTGGCCATTTAACTCTCCTCTTAGGGACTCTCCACTCTCATTTAGAGAGCTCTCAGATGGTCCAGGTTCATACAGCAGTTACATTGTGCCATCTTCTGGTTAAAGGCTGAGGACTCCCTCTCCAGGAGTTCTGCTTCCCTCCAGCATGCAGGGAAAGGTGTTTTCTTATGCCCTCAAGAAGTGAGATCTGGAGATGCCAGGGCAACTGGGCTGCTGTGGTGTAACATCACCTGCAGAAAGGAGCCACAAGCCCGAGCAGTTTGAGAGGATCACAGGGATGCAGGAGCTGCCAAACACAGCCCTGGTCTGCCAAGCCTGACGTTCTTGCCTCCAGGAGAAATAACATTTGAGCATATCTCTTCAGTGAGACATTGAGATACCCTTATACCCATTTGGCTGGTTGTACACTTACGGACTATCTGTCAGTGATGAGCAAACCCACAGAAAAATTAAAAAGAAAGTGGACTCAGCAGGGTCCTCAGAGACAAAAGGTGCTCATCTCTCTAGTAAGGAAGATCATAAATACTCATAAATGCATGAGGACACACGTTCAGAGCCGCTGCCAATTACTCATGTGAATCATGAATATGGGGAACTGGATGTTCCCAACCCAACCTTTGTTGCAGAAAAATGAAGATACAAAACTGTAGAGGGATATATGATCTTGGAAAGAGAGCTCTTCATGGAGAAACAACTGGTCTGAATGTGCAAGCCTAGACCTGATGCAAAAAAATTAACTGACAAATCCTCTTGTTTTTTCAGCAGCACAATTTATAATGTAAGTTTTAAAACATAGCTCCTGAAAGAGGAGTAATTTCCAACACTGCCACATCACACCCAGCTCTGACCTCACTTGCACCAACACAGCTCACTCGATTTCAACAGCAGCATTTCTCCACCTACCAGGATCATTTTGCAGAAGTAGGTGTGCAGGATGATGAGTTCAAAAGGAGCTAATTAGGCACAGAGACAGACAAATTAGAAACAAAGACTTCACTAAATACTGGTTAAGCAAACACAGCTTCAGGGAAGATCCATGCTAAGGATTGTCATCCCCAGTACTAGTGTGAGCTGGATGAATTAGGTGCACAGCAGTCCCCACCAAAAAGCTGGCACATTATGATGTTGCTACAGGAAAGAGTATAAAAGGATGAAATCACCTCCTGTTCCAAGAAAGGGAAATAGCCACTATATTTCAGACACTGCAGAGCATGGGACCTGACAAACCTGTGGCTGCATTTGCCATCCTAGTAATACTTAATTATTTTTCTGTAATGAGCTCTGCAAATGTGTTTAGTCTCAAAATATCTTTTTATAGTGTTGTGAGATTTGAAGTAAATCGGGGTAATTATGAAAGCAGTCTGATGATGTTACACACAGGTATCAGCCAGTGTCAAGGTACTGTTTTGTTGTCAGTTTAACTGAAGCTGGAGAAGTTTTTACAAGATTTACATGACTTCAGCCTGGTCTGCCCACTTACAATCTGCCTACACTTCCTAACATGTCGAGTATCTCCTTGCGCAAGTCTGTCATCAGGAGGAGATACGGGAACTTGTCCAGATTTTGAAGTCATTCCCTCAGTCTGTGCCCTCAGTGATTTGGCCCATGAGCAATGGGGAGCTTGGATTGCACCGTGCTGCAGCCCTGCCACGCCTGAGGTCTCTGGGCATTGCATGGAGAGCAGGAAAATGCTTTCTGAGGCTGAGCTCAACTTCCATCCAGATCAACAGCAGAAGAAGGTTTTGGGGTCTGAAATTGGATGCTTGGTGGGTATAAATGAGAAATGAAGCACAAAACCATCTCCCAGCAAGGAGCTTTGAGCTTTGCTAGTGTCTGACCACTACTGTTTTCCAGCCATCTCCCAAGAATAAGTCCCTCCCTACTCATTGCATCATTGCTTGAACACAAGAAATGTGTTTTATTGGTAGTAAAATATGATGTGATAGATATGATTTATCTTCCTGCAAGTGTACCAAATATCAGTCCCCCTTAAGTACCAGCTTTTAAACCTTGCATCATTTTTCTTTTGATCATTTCTATGCCTACATTTCTGTGATTGCATGGGCTAAGACTCACTCAAATATTCCATATGGTGTCAGGGCTGTGGGCTTCTGAAATCAGCAATCTAAACATGTAATTATTTTGTTATTTACTGAAACTTTCAAACTTGCTTTGAACTGGGTTTTTTTTCCACTGAATCTACTTATGGGTTGCTGTTCCTTCATTGCTGTAACAGTTTTTCTCCTCTCCACTCCAGTTTGGCTCTATCCTCCTACACTTCTGGCATCACAAGCTGACAGTTAAGGTTTTCTGCCAGGTCCTCAGCACTGCACATTTTACAGGGTCCCTTGGCCTGGCTCTCCCTTCCTGAGGAACTCAGGGTAAAATATCCCATTTCATCCCGTCTCCATTCACTGCTCTGATTGTGGCTGGAATTTTTGACCCATCCCTCTCTTTGCCATTTTGCTGCTTATCACCCAGAGCATTCCAGCATTCCACCACGGGGGAGTTTGTGTCACCAGATCTGATATCCCCCGAGATGCCCCATTCCCTGTCCCCAGGCATTGCAGATGGTGCCCACAGCCCAGGGATCTCCCTGATACTCTCTGGGACCAAGAAAAGGAGCAAATCCCCAAATGCCCAGGCGCTGCTCATTTGTCTTGAAGACCTGAAATAAGAGTCACCTCTAGTGCTGACCTCCTTGGCACCTTGCTGTGCCCAGGAGAGCTCACCAACAGCAACAGCTCTCTACCCTGGAAAATATATGGTCTGAGCAAGGTATTTTTATCAGGTTTCTAGCATGGTACAATATCAAATACCCTGGCGAATCCCAAGTACATCATAGTTGCACTAGATTCACTGCCTCTACCAGTTGCCTACCAGATCAGGAAGGCAACTATACATTGGTTTTGGTATGATTGGTTTTAAAGTGCCCATGTTGTCTGCCGGCCATCGGATACTTTCCTGCCAGTTGTTGCACAAACTCCCTCAACAGACTGTGAAGTCTGGACACTTCCCCAAAACAAACAAGCTAATTACACAGAAGATGCCAAGACCTGATTTCACCGTCTTCTTAAAGGCAAGTGCCATATTTGTTTGCTGCCAGTCTTCAGATGTTTTTGACCTGGAGATTTACTGACTTAATTTTTTCTGGCAGCTCTTTTCTCACTAGATGTGTGATCCTTTCATGTTGTCCAATTCCCACTGGCATCAGAGAGAATTTTGATTGATCTAGGGCTAGAGGACACAGCCCTGGCATTTTTTAGCTCCCCAAGGTGCATTACATCTCTTGATTTATGTGAGAAATGGTTACATTGCCTTGGTGGAGAAACAAAAACACCCAAGTGTGAAAAGACAAGGCGACTGAAGACACAATGGTCATGTCGTTCCTGAAATGTTCGTCTCACTTCAGAAACAACACTCTGCACTCAGACCAAGTGATAAGTGGGGACATAGAATAAGCCAAAATAAATCTCCTTATCTTAAAAAAAAAATCAGCTTCCTAAAGCCAACCTGGATCTGATCTGTGTGAACAACAAGAGAAAGTGCAAGAACACCGAGATATTTAACACTATAATATTACCATAGGATAATATTACCCAACAAAATGCAAACTCTGCTCACAGAACAAAAGTTATTTGCAGTTAGCACTGACACGATGCCCATAAGAGGTCAGATGGAGAGCAGAGCACTCACCCTTCTCTGTCTTGCACTTTTAATTTGCAAACAGAGGCAATGATCCTGTTGGGAGATACCTTGGCTGGACATCAAACACCAAGTGGTTCTCATTGTCTCTGGACTTCCCTTTAAAAGCAACAGGACTCCTCCCAGCATGTAAGGAGGCCTTGGTTAAAGTCTGTGTATTAGACTGAATTCACCAGTTCCACTGAGGCAAGGATGACTCCCAGTGTGTGGCACTGGTTAAGGGGCTTCATTACAAGCCCTGCCCCTGTGAAAAACTTCTTGGGTTGAATTAAAAATTTTAAAAGTAACTCCTTTGTAACTCCTTTGTGAATGATTATAAATCCTTCTTGGTCACCAAGTCAAGCCCTCAAGTGGTCAAAGAAAACTCAGTAAGGTCATTGAGCGTATGACAGGGAAGATGTCCCATACCATGCCTTGAAATCATTCCTCCTTACTCCCCTGATCCAGCATCATGGATGTCAACCAGAGGGATTTGTCTTCTTTGCACAAAGCAAACGTATCCAGCATCAGACACAAACATGTCTGCCCCAGCCCCCCTCCCCACCTACAGCACACGGATCAGCCATGGGCTGGGACATCTCTTCCTCTCTCCTGACTTGTTAGGAATCATCACTTAAGATCCACTTTTCTTGCCTGTTGTGCAGTTTTCTTTCCTTTATGCACAAAATATAAATGTCATGGGGAACCCACATACATGTTTAGGTGTTGTACACCAGATTGCATGTACAGGGTACATCTTTTTCTTTTAGTTGACACAGCCTGTCAGGGGAAAAAAAGGGGGAAGCAAAAAAATATTGTGTCATGAAAATGTTATTATCCACGTGGTGCTGGTAGTTGACAAACTGACATCTCCATACGATAAACACAGGGTTTTGGATGTGCCCAGTGGAATGAGAGTCCAGTGCAATCCCACAGGAGTCAAGTCTATCAATGAGCTCAGACCAAAAAAATTCTGTTGTTTTGCCAAGTATTTTGCAGAGAGAGATTTTCTCCTGGGACACTGTTTCACAGCAGGACAGAGGTGAAATGGGACTTGAGTTGTGCCCCTAAAGCCCATGTTCAACTTGTATGTGTGCTGGAAGAAGTCCAGCTTCACAATCAAACCATCCACGAGAGGAGGGCATTAACGAAGCAGAGCATCCTTGGGGAAAGACTGTTTGTCCTTTTTTTGCCTGGCAGAGAATCTCTCAGCGCAGTTTCAATCACACAACACACTCGGCAGTAACATGGACTGAATTGTTGCTCCTCAGAGGTTTAGCTGCCAAGAAAACTGAGGAATGACTCATGTAGTGGCATTCAGAGTGAGGGGAGGGAAGGACCCAGAGGTGAAAAATTATTCAAAAGCACAGAGGTTGAATTCCATGGGAGGACAGGTCAGCCCCACACACAGTGCAGGAAAATGCCCTTGCAGCTCATGGGGGTGATGGAGCAGAGCAGTGGGTGGTGGAGAAATGCATCCTTCTCCTAAGGCAGGGACAGCATTGCCATGAGGAGGCAAATGATACACATCTGATCCACCATGAACCAGGATATCCAGAGGGCATGGATAGCTCAAGACTGAACCAGATAATTGGAAAGTAGACTGGTGGCAACCTGAAGCAGGGACTGGAAATTTTTGCTGAATTTCTTCCTAAATTACAGGAAGGGCTCAGTGGGAACATTCAAGGAATGGGCCAAGATGGGCTTTCCTCAGTCAGAGGTGGAAAATTCATTAGACCCACATCATGTTGGCTCCACTGTGACCCATGCAATATCTGTGTTGGAGAGAAGCAGATGTGCTCCAATGATATTTCTGGGAGATATCCTTGAAAACAAGCTGCACAAGGGGGAGAACACATCTCCTTTGCTTCCAGAAACATTTGCTTTACATGCATTACTTTACTTGTAATAACTCTCCCCCCCACCATTTACAGAGCCCAAGTGGCCCATCTTTTGCATTTCTTGCTGCTTTTACAAATCATGTGTAAAAAAACTGTACCTTCTTTCACATCCACTGTTCAAAGGAGAGAGTCAAGCAAGGGAATATGGAAAACTGTTATAAATCCTGTTATAAAACCAGCTATAAAACCAGTGGCTCCTTGTTACATCCCTGTCTTCAGCTTTCTTGCACGTCTTTGTCCATTGAAGTCCCTCCCTGCTTACACACCACCCTCCTCCAGCCCAGGCTGGGCATCTCACAGGAGGCAATGACACCTTGGGGGCCAGGAAGGGCCATGCCAATTTTACAGAAAAAATGGGCAAGTCCTGGAGAAATCATTCCCAAAGAGGCAGTTTCTCCTTGGAATGAACATTGAATGCATGGATGTGCTTATGGGACACCTGACACTGCCAAAAGGAGATTGGAGTGGGAAAATAAACCACTCCCCACCCCTGGGCTTGCTGCCAGCACCAAGCGTGTCCAACTGCTGCAATGGAGAGACCCCACCAGCTATGGAAAACTGGGCCAGGCTGCAGCTCTCTCAGTGCTGGTGGGCATCAGGAAAATCTAGAGGGGCAGGTTCCAGGGCTGAGCTGCAGCCAAGCACAGCCCCCTCTGGGTGCAGGGCTGTGGTGCAGAGGCTGGGGCTGGCTCCTGCACTCAGTAAAGCAAGGATGGGGTTTGTTTTTGGCAGGGGGTGGAGGGGCTGTGGCGTCATGGCCAGCTGCTGAGACCATGTCTGGGCCCAGGCACTGATTAGAAGCTGTCCCAGACAGAGCAGGGTGAGGGCAGGGGGGAGAGTGAGTGATGGATTAACCCGTTTTGAGTCACACTCTTTATGAAGAGCGGGTTGCTTTCTGCTCCAACACTGAGTTACGCTAACAGGCATGGCCGAGACGGGGCCTGAGTGAGATTTATTTATCTTGAATCCCTTTAAACATTTCAACACCCCATGGCTGTGCACCCAGCAAGCCTGTGAAACCACATGCCTCACAGTTCCTACCCTCTCCGAGCTATTTCATCCTGGCTGTTTCATTCTCTCCTTGCTGCAAGCCAGATTCCTTGTCAAAATTAAAAGTTAAGGCATCGGAGGCATGCACTTGGCTTTCCCCTGAGCTCACTTGGTAGGGCCTGGTGGGTGGTGGGACCTCTCATCAGCACATAATCTCTGCTAAAAGACCCCATGAACTCCTGGTTTTTTCAGAGTCTAAGGCAATGTGGGTACTGGAGAGCAGCGCAGCATGGGACACTGCTTTGAAGTGGTGTTAATTTTGGAGTGCCTCGTGCTGTGCACAGGGTGTGCCTTGGGAAGAGCTCCTAGATCTTCAATCCATCACCCTCAGACCTGCCAGAGGAGCTGAGGCTATATAGTCCATTTTTTGTCCTCTGACTAATGAAACACAGTGGGAATGGTTTATGGGCTGGCACTGAATGGCACAGAAGCCCCAGCACCCTTGTTCCCATCCAGCACCCTTGTTCAAAGGATGCACTGGAACCATCTGTACCCCCTGTGGGAACAGGGACCTGTTAGATGTGCATAAACTGCTCCATCCACTTCAGTGAGTTGGAAAAATGGAAAAGGATAGCAGCTTTCAAAAAGATTTCTTTGCAAAATGAACACCCAAAGCACAGAATTGCCTTACTCTTGCCCTACTGAACTGATTCTTCTTGCTTTCACCCTGAATTGAAGGGCATGAGGTTCAGCCCTACTATTCTAAGCTGCCTAAACATCTTCCCCCACCTCCAAAAACATGACATTCACTACCCACCAGGGCAAGTATTCCTTGGGAGCAGAGGTGAACATTTCAGGCTCCTTCCTCCCAAGCATCCTCAGTGCCTTCACCAGACTCTCTTACCACACCAGCTGGTAAATTCTGTGCTCTGCTATCTTGTTGTTTCTACCATTTCAACATTCTAACACCATTTAAAACAATTTCATCCAAAGATCACAAAGTGCTTTACAAGGTTTAGTTAATTAAGCCACTGAAGTATTATTACATCTCTCTTATGGAGGAGAAAGTCAAGCAAAGATGTTAAATGACTTGCCAAACGTAATATGAGTCAGTAGCTAAGTTGGGAAAAAAACCCAGGAGTCCTGACTCTTAACCTATGGCTGTAAACCATTTTTCTCTATAAAACAGAAATTAAGCAAGCAGAAGGATGGCAGTGCAGCTTTTCTTTTTATTTAAGCTGCCTTACAGTTAGGACAGCAATAGAAATATAAATTCTTAATCTTGAAACTTGGAACATTTGTTTGAAATTGATTGTGTGGACATTTTGGGGCACTTGCTGCCTTTTGAAGTTCTCACATTGTGGTCATATTTGAAGAAACCACTGTGATAGCAGGAGTCATGGGCTTGTTGCAAGAATGGGTGCTGTGTTATCTGGGAAGTGAGAGCAGATCATTGAAACATCACTTCCAAACAGTCTGACAAATTTATGACATATTCCTACTAACTAAAGGCATAAAATCCACCAGAACAAGTTACTGTTTGTTCTCTCTGTTACTAAAGGGGGAAAGGAGGGAATATAAAGGTGAATTCTCTCACAAAAAAGGACTCTTCCACCAGCCCAGCCCAGCCAGAGGAACTGCTCCAAGTCTAAAGATAAACACAGCGACAGCAAGGGCATTTCCACAAGGAGGCCAAAGAATTTGAAAGAGGAAGGAGTAACTGGGACTCCAATGAGCCATTTGCCTGTATCCTGCTGTCCATAAGTTTTATAAATTATGGGAGAAAAAATGCTGTGCGTAACTGAAAGCTGCCCCTAGACACCAATAATTTGTCTGACCTGCATTTAGACGACCAATCCGCTCAGCTCTAACTACCCTTGGCAGCCTCGTGCCGGTCGTATTTTTACATGGATGAACTGTTCTTCAACAATTTCCTCCAGTGTGTTTGCAGCACAAACAGGCTTTTCTTTGCAAGCAGGTATGTGTGCCTTCTTTTTCCAGTTATTTCTTTTCTCACACACGTGATTCATGTGGCCATTTGAGAAGAAAAAACACCCAGCCCCCCCCGCTCTTTCCTCCTAACAAGCTACAAGCCCTGCTGCAGTTTTATGGGACAGGGATGGAGGTTTGCTTAGGTTTGAACTCTCCTGCTTTAGGAGGCAAGAGCATCACATTTTTCTTCCATTTCTCCAAGACCTATTTCTATCTTTCCCTAACATTTGCCTGCAGTATCATGGTTTATTACTCGAGAAACTTACAATCATAATGAGATCCAGTACTTACAGTTTCAAAATTCCCATTGCTTTCTGGGCTGATTCTGAGGCTGAATTAGACATCCAGAAAAAATCACTGTGAAGAAGGAGAGATAGTTATGAAAGCTGTGCCATCACCTCTTTAAATCCAGAGCTTTAGTCCTATGTGTTTGTTCCTCGTGGCCAAACCTTTCATCCCTTGGGTCTGTGAGACAGAGGATGTGGTGGGAAAAGCATAAAAGAAAGAAAGCAGATGGCAAGGGCACTGTCAGACACACACAGAAATATAAATAATGGATATATTTGCTCTTTCTGTGAAGGAATCAATCATAAGGACCAAATGCCCCATGACCTCAGGGTGTAAGTGCAGGATTTAAGGCCCTGTAGGAACGTGCCCTTGCTCTTTATTTAACACCAAGTGGGATTGTGCCTGTATGAAACCAACACATCCAATGGTTTCCCGCAGACATTTTGATGATGGATTGCTGGCATCACTTGTTTTCTTTTGAAGGCAATTCATTTATCAGAGACAATTACTCAACTGATAAGTTCAGTGTGTTCAGCTGTTCGTGGCTACACAGCAGCTACAGGCCAATAAATATGAGCTGCAATTAGCTTGATTAATGATTTCAGATCACTAAACTGCAGCTTTGTTTAAGATAAAGCTCTAGGAAGCTTTTCTGCTGAATCTGGCAGGTTTACTGGCATTGGTGACACTACCTTCATTGTAAGCACCACAAGCCCAGCAGCTCCTTCAGTCTGACTTGGTGATAAAGCGAGTTCCAGTCCTCAGGACCTCTGAAGAGCTCAGCAGGTGTTTGGTGGGGGAAATACAAGAGACAGGGAGCCCCCTCCCATCTGCCACATTGCAAAGTGCTAAGGAAATTGTTTCCAAATGTCCCTCAATTTAGAAGTTTACTCCCTCCCCCACCCCAGCCCAGCCTCCTGTTGTACTCCTCTGGGCTGCTGACCTTCACCTCTTCTGCCATCCTTCAGCCGTCCCGATGCCGAGCCAGCCGTGAGTGTCTTGGGGCGTGGAGCAGGGGCAGCAGAGCAATGCAGAGCAGGTTCTAGGAGCACTCCATTTGCTTTAACTCCTGGTGCTACAGTGGGTCTTGCAGAGCACTGAGTGTGCTGGCAGCAGTCCCTTCAGGTGAGATGGCATTTGCCTTTCATTCATTTTCAGGCTGTAAAGAACACGAGTGTGAGTGCATGTGTGCAGATACGTGCACCTACATGCTCTTCCCTTGCTGCCCTCTCCTAAGGGAATCAACGTCACTGATTCCTGTGTCACAAGCCCAGACTGGTCAGGATTGTGCTTGTGGAGCAGCAGTTTCAGAGTTACAGCCTCTGCTAAGCTCCAAGTGCAGGCTCCAAGCCATGAATGAGCTGGGGTTCACCCCACACTATCCAGCACGTTTTACACAGTCCCAGTCCCAGCTCTCACTCCCAACGAAGGCATTTCCAGGCTGAGGAACTTCTGGGCAGAAACCCGTGGAGATTTGATTTCAGCAGTCTAGGAAATGATGCAATTGCCATTTCACTTTGGTTGGGCATCAGGTGAGATTCAAACCTTCAGACACTCCAGTTAGAACATAGGCACTTGTCCCAACCGGCTCACTCGGAGGCTGGAAGTGGGGTGTCCTTCCTGAATTCAGGGGAGGAATACAAACCACTTGGTGTCAGAAGGAATCTGCTGTTTCTGGGCTCAGGGTAACACCAGGCACAGGGACACAGGTACAGCCTCAGCCCTTTCTCCAGTTTAGATGCTAAATTATCTCTGCAGCTCTCTCTTTCTTCCCAATCTAAGAGTTTCAGGTTTCCTTCCAAGGAAGAAATGTTGGGAGAAGGCACCCACCACTAGAGCAAGGATCCTGCATCTGCAATGTAAGATTTGCTTGTGCAGTGCAAGATTTTAGATTCAGTTCCCACTTCAGGATGGGGAAAAACAGAGCAACAACTGCTGCATTTCACCTCCAAGTCTTCAGTCTGATCTCTATGTGGGCATGAAGAGCGAGAAGGAGAGTGATGGAGCAACCACAGACACGAGGAGGAGGAAGAGAAATCTTACTTGCTCACTCCATTTTCAGGACCCTTCACACATTTCACGTTACATTTTAGAGGAAAATATGCTGTAGCTGTTAATTTAATGCCCCTCTCATTTCTCAGTTTTACGCCACAAATCCATTTAAAATATAACATAAATATTTGGAAGTCAATACTGGGATATTTCCTCACAAATCACAGGTAACAGGTATATTTGTATTTCAATTGGAATTGCTTTCTTCCATACCAGCAATTTATTTGTCAGCCACAGCCAAACACTGAACTCTTTACCACATGTCCCCAGAGGCTAAATAAAAGAAAAGAAAAGAAAACAAACCCATCCCAAACTGTACGCACACAGGTCTGTGTACTCAGAGATGTGGATGTGCTCATCTTTCAGACAAGCCTGAAGCCAGGAAATATCTAATGAAGCCTCCTGGAGGAGCCTGAGTCCTGAGGACCATCAGTGACATGCTGAACTGAAGGGCTGAGCCTCTTTTCCTATATGACAGGAAAAGAGAACAGGAAAGGAGAAATTGTTGATCCAGAGAATTGATAGAGTCCCTGCAATCATTTGACCTTTATTACAGAGAAAAAGGAGATTTTTGGTGTGAATTTTTGTAACCTATGGCTGCTTGATTACATCATGAAAAGGAAATATGCCTATCAGAAATGGCACCTATAGCTTGGGGATTGGTTCAGATGAAATCTCACCAAATTTTTCCAACTTTTAGCACACTTCTGGGTTCTTGGGGTACCAATGTCACCCCAAGGAAAAGGTTGGCAAATTTGAAATCAATAGACAAGCAGACTTGAGAAAAAGGTGAAGTGCTGGGTTAAGGCTTTATAATTCTCAAAACTTTTCAAGATTTCTTATCCCATTTCTGGGGCATTTTCATGGCAATCCTACAGTTTTAATCACATCATCATGTTCTTACTGGAATACAGCAGTTTATGTTCAGCAGATGAATCCCCTCCAGTAAGGAAAATCCAGAGGTCTGAGACAAATGTGCTCAGAAAGTGGCCAAGAGATGAATAAAGCCAAATCAATATAAATGACACTTGGCCATATCCTGGGCTTGGCTGTACCAGAGTAATTTCCAGCTGATCAGCATTGTTCTCTGTGGCTTCAGAACTGCAAAGCTCAAGGTGGTTCCTTCATCTGCACACAAACATCTGAAGCAAGGAGATGGACAAAGTGGGAGGATGAGACAAAAAGAGAAGGAAGGTTTCACCAAGATGAAAGCCAGGACTGGTGACAACCTGGAGAAGACGATTTCTGAGCCAATTTCCACAGCCTGGTTTCTACAAAAACAGTTTTGGCACATGCACTGTACTACATCCCTTGCCAGCCCAACCAGGGTTTTAGAATGATGATGACAACAATTCCCTCTGAGAAGATATTTATGCCAACATGAACCTCACTGGCTGTAGCATAATCAAGATTCAGATGGAATGGCAAAGGTGACTTGATGAGGTACCAAACCAGGTCACTGAGGAGGTCTCAGCCCACGGTGGAGAAGGGCCAGGCCATGGCCCACATCCAGGTCATACTCTTAATGCAATCCACACCAAACCCACCAACTCCAATGGTAGAGAGGATGGTTTGGCTCAGCATGGAGGGGAACATGGTGTAACAAGAGCAGAGAAGACCCATCTGACCATGGGCTGCACCGTGCCCACACCAAGAGGAAGATCAGCAGAATGGAAAGGAAAATGCACCAGAAGCTCTCCCTGAGGAATGCTGTCCTGAAGGAAAAGCTGAAGGGTTGTTAAGGGACTGATGAGGTTTTTGCTGTTTTGGCCTGGACTCAGGGAGAGGCCAGACCCCAGAAATGTGAAGGTCTAGCCTGTGATTTGGGTTTGAAGTACAGAGCATGACAGCTTTGGTCCAGCTCTCTTTTTTTATGAGCCCCCTCTAAGTACTGAAAGGCCTCAATGAGATTTCCCTTGAAATCTCATTTCCTTTGAAATTTCATTCCCAGCTCTCTCAGCCTGTCTCCGTAGGGGAGGTGCCCCAGCCCTCGCAGCATCTTCAGGGCCTCCTCTGGATTTCCTCCAACAGGTCCACATCCTTCTTGGGGACCCCTGTACTCCAGATGGGGTCTCACAAGGAAAAGACATGGAGAATCACCTTCTGTGACCTGCTGGTCACACCTCTTTGGAAGCAGCCCAGGACACCGTTGCCTTCCTAGGCCCCATTTCAACAACCGACAGGGAAGCACACAACAGTGGGGTAACAAATGGCCACAACTATTTTTTACCAAGCAAGCAAGAGTGGGGGTGGGAAGCTCCCAGCCCCTAGGCTGGGCAGGGGGGGTTCATTTAATCTATCCCACTCTGCCAACCCCCAGATCATTTCCTCCTCCAACAGCTGCAGCCGTGGGGGACAGCAGAGCATGGAGACGCACAGCTGTCCCTTCCGATCGCCACACACCCCTGTCAAGGCTTGCTGGATCTGTCTCTCCTCAAACCCCATTCCTTGTGAGATGTTCAGGACAATTTGGGAATTTTCTTTTTTTTTTTTCCTTGCCTCAACCAAGTCAGTTTGGAGAAAATGAGATGCAGCCATTCCTTGTGAGTTTTGCCTGTTTCGCAGCTTTCAGCTAGAAAAGCTGCAGGGTGATGGGAGAAATACAGCATTTCCAAATTATTTTTTGCATTTTAAATATTCCACATAAATGTATTTCTCCTTGGCCAGCACACCAGGTCTGTAAGATGGTTTCCAGCACAAGCTGCTCTTGATCTGTACCCCCAGCATGTGAACAGGAGTGATAGTTTTTGCATAATTCAGCTGTCATGAGGTTCTTAGAGCGGTTTCTTAAATCTCTACTGTAAGGCTTACAGTCCTGCCTGAGGGGAAGGGTTTGGGCTATCTGCCTCAGTTTTCTGTGTTTTGGAGGAAAGGGGGTTGTTTCTGCCAGTCAGCTGAAGGGGATTTTGTAACAGGAGAACTCTCACGGTGGTGAATGTCACTTCTCACAGGGAGGGCTTTTTCTGTGGCAAGATCTGCACAGTTGGAATCTGAATGGAATAAACCTACAGACTGACCAAACACAAATGAGCTTTTTAAAAGATCTGCGTCAGATTTGTTAACGCTGGTCCACAAAGACCTGGCTGCAGTCATGAGGACAAAGGCTTTAAAAGAAGACTCATCCTCAAACTGGGTTGGACTCCCCAGTACAAAGGAGACCAGAACAAGGGCACTAACTGCATTTCTCTTTTTTTTTTTTCCTGTTTAGTTTGACCTTACCCATAGCATGATTTCCCTGCCTGGCTTGATATAAATGACAACTTTATAAAGTTGAACTGGTCTTTTTCTAACATGGATTTTTTTTTTTTTTAGATACAAAAAAGTTCAGTGTTAAACATAATCACTTTTTGTCATGCCATCTAAATATGTGTTTTCTTAGATTGATTTGCTCTATGTAAAGACCTAAAAGGAATAAGGTTCTACTATTCATTATTGTCAAAGCAATACCCTGGACTCCTAACCAAATTTGCTGCTGCAAAGGTAGGAAAAAAAATAATAACCCTGCTATAATTACCTTGCCTGAAGCCACTGCTCTGACACCACAAAACTGAGGTTTTCTGTGCTGTGTAGGAACTCAACTGATACATTTTTTCCTAATGTATAGTCACTTTCTCAGTGGGACAGCATTTTCTCCCAAGGGGCATCCCAAACTGCTCAGGTTGCAGGGGGTTAGGTCTCAATGTTGCTAGAGAAAGAGCACAACTGTCTCAGTGTACATAGGCTAAAGGTGAAGGAATGCTGAATTGGAGAACCACAAACTACCCAAAATGCAGCCACATCCACATCAATGGTCCTCACAGCAAATTTAAATTATCTCCACTTCAGACAACTGAATTTGGGAAAAAATCAATATCATCCCTGTTCAGCTACTTTGCACTTGCTGTAACAATTAACAGCCCTGTTGGTGCAGTCAGTTCTGTCCTGAAAAATTCAAAGCTGATGCTTTGAGATCTGGGCAGGAGGTTTGAGTAGCTGATCTAGTTGGGGAATGGGAACTTGATGATCTTTAAGGTCCCTTCCAACCCAAACCACTCTATCATTCTCTCTCCAGAGATTCCTCCTCCAGCCCCTGTTTCTCAAAGGGTGTGTGCAGGTCTGTTCTTTCTTTTGCCACCAGCAGGACTTCAGCATTTCACTCACAAATAAAAAATCTGCCTAGAAGGGATCATTTGACTCAGGGAAAGAAAACCAAACCCATTTTCATTCTATTGTTTACATCTTTTTGCGTATTAAAAGAAATACAACTACTTGTTGTCATAATTGCATAGGCTTTTGATTTATACACTATTTTTTGGTCAAAGGTGTATGTAGTCTTAAGATCTCACACAGACAACATGCTATCAAATGCAAACAGCCTGGAGCATTTCAAGGACAAGCAAGCATTGAGAAACAAGATTTTTTTCAGAGATTAGTGAAGGCTTCCATTTGCATGTTCATACAGAAACAAAGTCCGATTTTATCTTTGTACATAAGAAAATACTTGGGGTCAAGAGATCAATGTCTGGATCTATTACGAGTTTCTTTTTATTGAGGACCACAAGAATAAACATGTGCCCAACTTACCACGCTGCTCCATTCTTTCCCAGTTCTCCAAGAGACTTAGAGTGTTTCTAAATTAGATTACTAATTATCAAGCCACCAGATCAGTCTCACAGTTGCGTAAAACCAGCTTTACAAGTTGTACCCATAGCACTGTCACTTCCAGGAAGAGTCCAGGAAAGCAGATCTTGCACATGATCCTGCTGAACAGCAACAGTCAACTGCTTTTCTTCACCTCTTCAACTCCTCTTTTTAAGCAAAACCTGTTCCTTTACTTCTGATCAGCCTCATACGTGTTGTCCCTGTTTCACACCCAAACCATTTTGTGATTTGATTAAGGTGGCATTTAAAATCAAGGGAGCAATGGAGCAATGTGCCCATGAGCAACAGTTTATCTAGGCCCTGGGCCTGTGGATTTGTCCAAAAGAAAAGGTGGGATAGGAAAAAAAAGTATTTTGCAAGGCTTTCATGGCAGTATGTCTCTGAAAAGGTTCCCATTCACTAAAGCCACTCTTTGTCCACAGGATGAGGAAGCAGTGGAGGACACTCAGGTCGGCATCAGCACTGCTGGAAACCTTCCCCAAACTGTCACAAAACTTCACCCAAAAAATCTTTGTGTTGTTGTTAAGGCAGGATATTTCAAAATACTGCTACCCCAAACCATAGAAGGATATGGGGTAAGTGTAGTTTTGATTTTAATCTCAACCTAAGTATTACTGCAGATTTTCATCAGGGAAAAATATTTAGTAATTGATCAAAACCACTTCTTATTCTCACTGGCAACAGGTAATGGGCAGGGAGGAAAAAAAGGACCCTTGTTGCTCTATTACAGCCCTTACACTGCTGGCTTGGATACTTGCAGGGAAGTTGAAAACCTCCTTACAAGCCCTGGCACTGCTCTGCAGTCTGGCTATTGGGACCAGGAGGAGAACAGGAATGTGGGTGAATGACCATGAAACTTATCATGCAATCAGAACTTGGTGTTCCTACCCATTTCCAAAGGGGGAGAGGGGAGCCAGGAAACAGAGCGAGACCTAAAAAACACACAAACCAAATTTGATTAACTGAAGAGGAAAAACAGCAAGTTAGTCTCACTTTGAGGGTTTTATGTCAATGCACAAAACCACATTTGTATTTAGGTTTACAGGCCTAAAGTAGCTGTGGGAAGGAAGAGAGGGCTCTTTTCATTAAATATATTTATTGAAGCTTTATTTTAAAGAAGGTCTAGTGCTCTTCAGAACACAGCTCTGAGAGTGTGGTCTCCAGGTGGAGATGAAATCACATCTTATTTATGTGATGGGGATGGAGGGACAGAAGGCACTGAATGTTCATGGAACACTGCAAGAACACGTTTGCAGAGGAAAAGGTCTGTAATGCACATGGATTACTTTCTTTGGACACCACAGCACCAAAAGCAAGATGAACCCTTGTGCATCACTGAGTAAGGAGCCATAAAGTCAGCCCTGCTTTTATTCAGAGCCCTGAGATGCCCTTGGTCACCTCTTGGATGAGGACTGGAAGGGACAATGGGCAGGTTCCCAGATGATCCAGACCTGGGAGGAGCTGTTCACTCCTTGGAAGGCAGGGAGGGCCTGCAGAGACCTCCACAGATGAGAGGGCTGGGCACTCACCAACCGTGTGGGATAAACCAGGGAAAGTGCTGGATTCTGCCCCTGGGATGGAGCAGCCCTGGATGCACAGACAGATGGGGAATGAGGGGCTGGAGAGCAGTGCCAGGGAAAGGGACCTGGGGCTCCTGGTCTGTGCACAGCTGAACAGGAGCCAGCAGTGCCCTGGCAGCCAGGAGGGACATCCCTGTCCTGGGGACACCGGGCACAGCATGGCCAGCCGGGCAAGGGAGGGATTGTCCTGCTCTGCTCTGGGCTGGGGAGGCCTCACCTCCAGCCCTGGGGGAGCTGTGGGTGCCACAGTGTAATGAAAACATGAAACTGTGAGAGAGTGTCCAAAGGAGGGCAACAAAGATGGTGAAGGCCTTGAGGAGAAGCCGTGGGAGGAGAGGCTGAGGGCGCTTGGCCTGTTCAGCCTGGAGGAGGCTGAGGGGAGGCCTCAGTGCAGCTACAAATTCCTCATGAGGGGATGGGGAGGGACAGACACTGATCTCTGCTCTCTGGTGACAGTGACAGGACCTGAGGGAATGGCCTGAGGTTGTCAGGGGAGGTTTAGGTTGGATCTCAGGAAAAGGTTCTTCCCCAGAGGGTGTCTGGGCACTGCCCAGGCTCCCCAGGGCAGTGGTCACAGCACAGCCTGGCAGAGCCCAGGGAGTGTTTGGACAATGCTCTGGGCACAGGGGTGACTCTGGGGGATGGAGCTGTGCAGGGACAGGAGCTGCACTGGAGGTCCTTGTGGGTCCCTTCCAACTCAGCTTGTTCTGTGATTCTGCAAACGAGTGTTCCATATATCCATATAATTTAAGCTAGCAAGGTGGTAAGGTTACAGCCTACACTCATTATTTTGGTTGTCAAAGGGACACAACCAAAAAGCACCAGCCCCATGAGTGCTTCCTTGTTGTGAATGTACAACACCCCTCATGCTACAAGTCAAGCATCCCCTGCACAACTGAAAATGGCCTTTGTTCCTTCATGAAGGAGCACATGCTCCCCCTGAGCAATCCACAGCCTTGCTGAGAATTCATATCATCATTCCCATGCTTGCTGCACATGGTCTCCCAAACTGTATCCTGGGCAAAATGCACATTGGGCCAGACCCGTGCTCTCTCCGTCCTATACCCAGACCATTGTCCCAGCAGCAGGCCTGACCTTTGGGTGAGAAAGCGAGGGTCCTGCTTGCACCACACTTTTCAAAGAGCACATTAACCCTGATTGTCTTGGCTAACTCTCTGGAATTTCCTTCCTTGCCCTGGAGACAGAGCATTCTGTGGAAATGAAAATTAATACTTACAGGCGACTAGAGTTTGGGTGTGTTTTCAATTATATATTGAAAAAAAAAAAGAGAGAGAGTGGAAATTCAGTGGCTGTTACAAATAAGCCCATTTTAATTGTAAATTTATTTAGCAGGAGGTGGAATTAATCACCTAAAAGAGAACAGGGGGAGAGCCCCAACGCTGCACACAAAGCAAGGAAAGTGCGAATCACACAGTTGGCATGAGATCCCATTTCATTTTTGTTAAGTGCTGGGGTTTTAAGTCCCTGAATATCTCACTGTTCTTTCCCTCCTGTTCTCCAGAGGGAGAACAAATGCAAATGGTGTCGTGTTAGAAGGGGCTAAAAGGGCACCCTGTAATAATCCAGTGTGTGAAACCCCATGGATTCATCAAGCAGGGAAGGTGTAGCAGCCTTCAGGAAGCCTGCCACAGCCTCCGTGTACACATAACACCTCCAAAGGAATTTTCTGCAGCTATTCAAGAACAGACCCAGGTCTACTCACCCCAGTTTCACCCCATAGCTTGCACATGCCAGGGCAGCACTCAGAGAAGCACAACAGAGGGCTGTACACAGTGAAAAAGCCCC
The DNA here is from genome assembly GCA_013400215.1 of Cisticola juncidis. Classification (NCBI taxonomy): domain Eukaryota; kingdom Metazoa; phylum Chordata; class Aves; order Passeriformes; family Cisticolidae; genus Cisticola; species Cisticola juncidis. The sequence continues at coordinate 433,884 of VXBR01001547.1, read as the reverse complement.
AGCCAGATGAAAAATATGCTCTGTTTTTTCTCTCCTTGTGCTGGTGTTGGGTTTGACAGTCTTTCCACAGCGTGTACCCCACAGAGCAGCAAGAGCATGAACAAGCCCCCAGCAGCAATCAGGTACTTTATAACTCTTCCCCACACCACACCTACATCTTTTCCACACCAAGAAAGGACAGGAGAGGCCAGGTGAGCACATGGCACCCACAATTCTCCAGCAAGCTCTTAGGCTGCCTCCAATACAGCCAAGTCTCAACAGATGTGGCCACAGCACAGCGGGCTGCAGGTGGGATGAAGATCCCACTTGTGGAGTGGAGGCTGAGGTGTGGGTCAGCTCCAACATGTTTTCCATACACATTTTCCTTGAAGGCTGTGAATCAATTCAGCTTGGGCAATCTCGCTGTCATTTCAGATTCCTGCTCCACTAACATTCAAGCTTTAACTGTATAAATAGATGAAATATATTCCATGTTTCCAGCCAGTCCTTATCACATCAGTGAGCACTGAAACCCTCTACAGTCAATGATTTTTTTTAGCTCCTCCTTGGACCTGCTGATCTTGTCTCCACAACTCCCTGTGGCTGTACCTCCCTTGACATGCTGGCAATGCACTCCCTAATGCACCCCTAATGCACCATTGGCTTTGTTGTCAACCAGAGCACTGCTGGCTCATGGAGAGCTTCTTGTCCACCAGGACACTCAGGTCCTTCTCTGCAGAGCTGACTTCCAGCAGTTCAGTCCCCAGCCAGTACTGGGCTAGGGTTATTCTTCCCCACATGCAGGACCCTCCATTTGCCTCTGCTGAACTTCAAACAGTTCAGCATATCTATTACCAAGAAGCTTTTTAAAATTTGAATTGCACTCTACAACCAGCACCCTCCTTCTTTCCAGGTGGTGCTTATAATATTGCCATTTCCTGTAATGACTCAATCCTGAGAGCCAAGTTTCTGACTGAAAGGAGAGGGATCATCAGGCCACTTAGTCACTTCCAGTGAGCAATCTGCATATGACACTTGACTCCCCTGTTGTTTTTTTAAACTATTATTATTGCAAACTGGCTCTGTGTAGTGCAGTAAGAAGAGTGTGTTGCCCAAGTTTCTGTAGGAACCCAATTTTGAAACTGCTACATGCAGAGCAAATATCAGCTGTGACCGTGAGAAATACCATGGGTCTCATCCAAGTGACCACAGCTTGCACGTAGAGTATGACCAATCAGTCAGTTTGGCTCTTGGGAAAACACACACCTCTCTCAGTTACAGGGTTTATCCTACAGGGGGAAAATAAATCTCTTTTCAATGTACAAGTAGAACTGAGAATCATTAATCAGTCAGTTGGGCCAAAACACCAAGTCAAAATAATTTTGTTTGTGTGTGTTAAAGCAGTGATTTTGTACAACTTTCCTTAGATGTGAGCAAGTTATCAGTCCCCCAAAAATGGCATGGAAAGCCTCGCACAAAAGCACTAATTTAGTTTTTTGAAACTGCAAAACTGATTTTCTAAGCTGCTTTCTAGGAAACACTCTGTGAACCATGAAACATTTCTCAAGAGGAAAGAGCTGAGCAGAGGGTTTGTGACACTGAAGAAAAGTTCCTACTGCCCCAGATTTGCTGCACAGTCTGTTAGCTCACAGCCCTTCCATGACTGGTTCTGACACCCTCCACACCAGGGAATTGTCATATTCCCCACTGCACAAGAGACAGGCCTTAGATAGCCAGAGGGTACCCAGGAAAAACAAGATCACCAGCACTTGATCCTTGGTAGCACCTTCACTGTTGGGTGTGAATGCCTCCCCACAGGAGAGAGGCAGGAGCCTGCAAGGGAGATGGGTGGCAAAGATAGAAAAAAATAAAGAAAAAGCAACAATTACCCTTACATTGTGCAGCTGCCAGCAAGGCTGAGGGACAGAAGGTGAATTGTGCCACAGAGTTAGAGGCTGTAGCATTGCAGAATGGTAACAGGTCCCTGCACCATGAAGGCACAGGCTGCATTTGAAGATTAAACTTGGTGCCCTCTGTAGGATTCCAGCAGCCTGATACTTTCTCTGCAAACTCACTTTCTGATGGAATAAAGCAAGCATTCAAGCACCCATCTATAGGAAGTTGTCTTGATAGACAGTATGCCCAGGGAAGCTGTGAGATCATAGCCCCTGAAACTGTTCAGAAAACATGTAGATTTTCAGGGATATGGTTTCATGGTGGACCTTGCAGTGGTAGGTTAATTTAAGTAATTGGACTCAATGATCATGGTGGCCTTTTCCAACCTTAATGATTCCATGATTCTATATGTACATGCATGGTACGTACAGATTATAGACTGGTTGATTGATAACTTTCATATTGATAGACACATTCAGACTGATGGACCTGGTCTGTGAAATTCAAATTTTCAAATTATTTGGCTTAAATATCAGATCTGGGGAGAAAAAGAGAAAAAAAATAGCTCATGATTTTTGAGGGATGGACAAGCAATTTCTGAAAGAGGGGTCTGGCCATAATTTCAAAAGATGCATGGTGGACTTCCTGTTTCCATTTAAAATATGTTATTACTATACCAAATTCTTACTGTTTGCCAGTGAAGGTAGTGGCCAAACCTGTAGAAAGTTTGCAAGCAGAGAATAACCAGTTCCTAAAAATTATAAGGAATTACAGAGCTTAGGAGCATTTGCAGAATCTTCCTCCTAGTGCCTACATTTGCTATGGGCTATTAATTTCAGTGTAACCCCTATGCTCCCATGCAGTTACTGCCTCTGTGCTGGCTGGCACACTCATGAGCCAGCCAAGCACTAGAGATGTGCATGAAACTTTCCTGCCCACACTCCCTTTATCCTTTCACCCTCTCCAGTTCAAGGCCAGCATGGCTGCAAGCAAGTTCAATTTCAAAGCCTTGGTAGTGATGTAACAGTGATTGCATTTGCCCAGTCAAACCAGGTAAAAATGATTCCTACATAGTTTCTTCAGAGCAGCAGCCTGGAATCATGGAATTACAAATGGTTTGGGTTGGAAGGGACCAAGGTTCCAGACCTCCCACCTCCCATTTCTCAGGTTGCTCCCAGCTCCATCCAACCTGGCCTTGGACACTGTCAAGGATGGGGCATCAACAGCTTCTCTGGGCAACACGTGCCAGGGTCTCACCACCTTCATGGGGAAGAATTTCTTCCATAAAACACCAGACTACATTTCACCAGGTAGGAAAAGGCTTTAAACAAAACTATTTATTTAGAAAATATCAGTGGTACTAATTTTTCTTGCTTTTCAATAGGGAAATGTGGGTGCATTTTTTACCAAACCCCAGCAATAATCAGATGTTAAAGATGTGCATCCCTCAGAGCCCACTGGGGCTTTGCACAATGTTCTGAGCACAGCAAGCCAAATGTGATGCTGGTAACACCTTCCTATGTTGAGCAATTGCACTGAAAAAATACCAGCTCTTTTCAATTTTTAAGAAAAGAAGTAGGAAAAAGAAAAGGATAAAAGGGATTGTATAGTTCACCTGCCATATCTAGGGGAAGTGCACAGTAAAAGAATAAGTCCTTAGATCATAAAGAAACATTTCAGCTGTAAGGAATTTTTTTGGTGCTGTTTAAGCCCTAAGAAGAACCATAGCCAGACACACAAATATGATTATATTGAGAAGTGCAGGTGGATATTACTAAAACAATGATCAAGGAATAGAAATTTAAGAGGAGAGTGAAAGGACTGGTAAAAAAGAGTCCCAAAGACAAAAACAACCCATGACCCCACCACTTGCAACACAGACATCATTACGTGGGAACCAAATCCCTTTGGCACATCAGCATTGTGCAGCCAGAAACTTGTGGAACTCGTTCCACTGGTCCACAAATGCAGCAGAGGAGATGCAGCCAGAGCAGGGAACAGACAAACGACACCAGGGAGAAGTGGGGTTATGGATAGGGCAGCAGCAAATTAAGCCAGGAAGAAATTAAATTGAGAGGAAGCAGGAATGGGCAGTTATAGAGGATTCCACAGCTCCTGCAGTGAACTCTCTGCCCCAAGAGGGCTCTCAGCCTTCAGCAATTGTCTTTCTGCAGGTATCCCTGCTCCACTTCAAGAGTGCACACCCTGAGCAGAACCAGAGAAAGGGCTCAGAGTCCAGCAGGATGCTTCATTGAAAAAATAACATAATCCAAATTAACTTGGGATGCACCAAGTTCGGACAAACCCCTAATGACAAAGGAAGATTTCTCCATCTATGCATTGCAAAAACATTCTCAGTAATTGCCACTGCTCCTTCAACAGCCCCTTCTGTCTTGCATCTCCCCATGCAGCAGCTCATGCTCTCCTCCCTCCACAGAGCAACATCATCACAATCATACAACCACACAGCACCAATGCTCATGGCAAAAATGGAGTATTCAAACCCAAGCAGCAACAGATGTCTCGTTTACAAATTACCACAATTTCACAAGACAGCAGGAAAAAATGACCAATTTGGAGACTCTCACTGAAGTATTTAATTCCCCTCTCTCTTGATTCACCATCTTAAATCTTGCAGTGTGTTTTTGGTGAAGGAGAGGGGATAAAAGGCGCGCCTTTCACCCTATCCACCATTTTAAGGATGCAAGACCATGCTCAATGCTTTATGACAAGGTCCACTGGGCATTGTAGGCACCTTTTTTAATTTGCATGGTCAATAAAATGAAAGAAAAAAAATAACCTTCTCAGACCTGCAACATACAGATTTATGTTATGGCATCTGGATCCTTGGGGTAACCTAGCACATTATGCCACCACTTGACCAAATCTGTAGGAGTTTTTCCCTGCTCAGCAGAACTGTTTTACAGCAGGGCTTGTTCTTCAAAGCCCCTCATGCTGCCTGTGCTGCCTTTCTGATCACAGGGCTTTTGTGTGACTGTCACAGTGTCATAATGTCACCCCATCATGTGAGGTGGTGGTTCAAAAACCAAAGTCTTCCCAGAGCTGCAAATCTCCAAAAGCAGTGCTGACAATACTCCAACCATCCCCATTCTGCCAGCCAGCTGGTTGTGCCCTGGAAAGCACCTGATCTTCCAATTTAAGTGTTTTTTCATCACTCCAGTGAGAAATGACCTCCAGCTCTATAAACAGCACTGGCCTCACAGCAGAAACCCTTTTTGTCAGCCAGCCCATCACAGCACATGCAAAGACCTTTTCTTAAGAAGAGGGCCAGAGAAGTGCTCAAAGGGCACCTGTGGACAGTCAGCAGTGGGTAAGGGCTGTGCTTGCTCAGACATAAACAAATTCATGGTTGACTAAGTACAAAAAAATATGGATCACGCTTACCTGGGCAAGTCTATAAATAATCCCAGTGGACGGAGCACACTGCTGACAATTTACCTGCAGAGCTGAGAGCTGCAGTATCTATCAGACAATGTTAATGCCCTCAGATTTTAAGAGGTTGAGTTTACAGGGACATCAGCAACTGCCCTGCTCCTGTAGCATTTCAATAGTTCAATAGCAGTGAGGCAGCTGCCTCTTCATGTACCTGTGTCCTCTCCCCTCCCAGGTGAACAATGCCAACACTAAATCTGACGTGTCTGCAACTTGACAGAATCATTGTGCAAGGGAGAGGCTTCTCAAAGCCTCTGGCTTTTTGCACAGAGCCACACAAGGACATGTCCTGTGGCCTTCCTGTGTGCCTGGGACTGACAGCAGCCCAAACAGCCTCTGGGTCATTACAGGCATCAGAGGGGCTAAATTCATAGAAAAACACCTTCAAGAGTCTTCCTGGACAAGATTTCTAGGTAAGAGCAAAGCTGTCTGAGATATGGACAGACATTAGCCCTGCATGAGCAAACCCCAGGAACCCAAGCAGGACCTCAGCATCCCCTCCTGTCACTGCAGGCAGAGCCCAGACCTGTCATCCACTCCATCCAGGGAAAGCTGAACATCAGATTAGGAGCACAAACTTGTGTTAAGACCTTGCTCTGTCCTCAGGCACGTTAAAGATGATGCATCTTCCACAGCTATCAGGGAGTCACACTGCTCACATGGAAAATACCTTCATAAAAGCAACAATCCCAAGTGCACCCTGTGAGTATGGGCTCAGAACATTCCAGACCATGCCTTTCATTATGGATGGGCAAAAAAAAGAAAAGATCCTATGTGATCTGCAGTGGGACCCTCATCCAGCTGCAATTAACCGGGGCTCCTCCTTAGCTTCAATACACCAGGAGGGAAATTATCTGAAAGCCTCAGCAGACAGGGATCGCTGGGTGGGTTTGGGATGGAGAGTAAATCTTCCCGCTAGTACAGCCTAAGAGTACCACCTGGTGGAGAAAGCCGAATTTGCTCTGCTGCTCCAGAGTGGGGCTGCAGAGGGATGCCAGGAAACACAGCGAAAGAAGATGAAGATGTAACAGGACTATTCAGGCTTATTTTCCCATAGAAACTGAATTTTCCACCCCCTTTCACGAGGAGCTCAGTGAGGGTGAAAAATACACTAGGACCAAGCAGTTTAGTTCAGGTCTCCCACTACAAACCCACTCCCACGTGGCCAGCAAAGAGGTCCTTGGTGTGGAGCATCCAGCAGCCTCCTCTTGAGCAGTTTATTTTATTTTATCACAAAATAAAATAAGCAGCGGCCTCCAAGGAGTTGTCAGGAGGCAACCAGGCAGCTAACATCAACCTACACAGTGCAAACAAGTGTGTCTCAGTGATAGACATCTCCAAGTAGAGAAATTTCACAGCGGGATGTTAAAAAAAAAAAAAAAATCAAGACCTCTGAAATTTGTATTAACAAAGGAATTATTTGGAGAAAGCCTGGATGAAAAAAAAATATGGAAAGTTACAGAACTAGAGGACTAAATAAATTCCTATGTTTGCATATATCTAAGTTTTGAAGTGTTTAATTAGGGATCTTTCCAGAATCTGCAGACAAAATTCTCATTTTTGACAATGCGAGGGTTTCATTACACTTAAGTAGCCTCATTATGCAGTTCCATCCTGGTGTTGAATCAATTAAGCATGGCAGCAATAAAGCCAAGTGGAACTAAAACTAATGTTCTAGTGGGAGCTAAATCACCAGGATTATTCAAAATGAAATGTTGCTTAAGGAGACCCAGGCAAAGTTTATTTACACTGGCGATTGTCCCTGTGCTGTGCCACGCAACCTGGAGAGCCTGACCTAGTGCTGCACCCCTCCAAGCTGCAGCAAATTAAATCCCTAAATCATGGGAGGTGTTTGCACTCTCACAGCTAATTTAAGGCTCCAAGTAACCTTACTTTTTTATATATTATACAGATAACTCAAATAAATACTTTTTAATTTTATGTATCTGAAACAAAATTCTATCTAAATCAGAGCTCCAGGGGAAAGACTGATTCAAAACCAGCAATATCTTAACAGAGAAAAGGTAAATAACTTCCACTCTTTATAAAGTTGTGCAGTGCAAAATCATGAGCAAGAGTTTTGGCTACTGCAAATCAGACACTGTTGACTTCTATTCAACTACAACAACTTACAGACTCTTCCACAATTTGCCACAGCCACTAATTAGTTTACTAAAGACTCCCTGCCAGTTGTGAACTCCTGAGATGATGGAAGTTGGAATGTTGGAGTTTTTTGCCATGCAATTAATTTTTCCATTTGCTCTTTTCTCCCCTCCTTGCTCTTGGCTCATCTCACCCTGCTCTGTCTCTGGATCAAGCTGAGCTCAGCTCAAGCATGGTGCTGTCTTGCTTAGCCCAGGGATTTCTCACCAGATGTTAATGCTGTTTATTAAGAGAAGTGATTGTGAACAGAATCGCTCTGAATTTCAGCCAAAATAGGCTTTCAATAGCTCAGGCCCTTCAGATCTGCAGGAAAACAAAAAAGTTTGGGGTTGAAAGTTTCAAAGTTTGAAACAGAAAACTGCTTCTATTTGGAAATGCTGATGGGAGGCAAGTTTGGGGCATGAGTCACCTGCTCTATATCTTGACAAAGGCCAAATCACATTTTACCTCTGAGTCTTTGGCCCCAGGTATTTTGTCATTGAGAGGGTAAAAAAGGTATAAAACAACCCATCACATCCTCAAGCTGTTGCTGTTACATCCTGCTGAAATCAAAATATTCTGGTTTCTCACCACTGCTGGCCCAGGAGAAGTAACTTTTGCATGGAGACCTTCATTTTGTGAAAGCTTCAAGTCAAAAGCTTAATGCTCCTCTTCAAATGAAAATTTCATGAAAATATTTCCTTAGATTAAGTAATTTTAATAGCATTTCTCTAGATACCATTTACTAACCACTTGCCTGGAAACAGGCCAGCTTCCAGTAGGAAAGCAGGCAGTCTTAACCCCAGCATCTCCCAACCATCCTGTGAAGACAGGAATGAAATTAATCCCTGGTTGACTTCCCAAAAGTTGCACAATTAGATAGAAATTCACACCGACTCCTGAGCCAGAAAATTATCAGACTGGGGAGCAGAAAACGACACCACTGCTTCACCTTTACAGGCCAGCAGGAACTTGGCCATTGAGCAAGGAGGGGCTCAAGGTGTTGGGATGGGGTGAAGGGTTAAAGTGGAGGATGGAGGCTCTGGCTCTGCAGATCCTGCCAGGGTGGGCTGTGAGGAGCCAAGGAATTGGGTAAGAAAACCAATTGGGTAAGAAAACAGCCTGGCTTCTCTCACAGAGTCACAGTAGTGATACAGCCCTGCAGAGCGTTTCCATTGTAAGGAATGGACATTTTCTGATGGAACAGAAAAAGTGCTCAGCCAGAAAGCAGTTCTGTAGGGAGCACTGCCAGCACCCACTGCACTCAGAGTGTTTGAGGAGCTTTTTGTTTTCTCAGCTCCCAGAAATTTCAGAATTTTCAGAGCCATGTCTTGAGCTCCCCTGTTCTCACCCATCCTGGCTGCTCTTCAGCTTTCCAGAAAATGTGTCAGCAGCAAATTTTGTGGCCACTATTCTTTGTGCTGGAGTCCCTCCACATGAGGCATCCACAGTCTTGTTGCTTTCCTGGATTTGGGCAGATATAAGGTTTGCAGATCCTGTCTCAGGAGGAGTTTTTGTTCTTCCACGTCCTTTCTGTTGTTGTTCGGGTTCTGGGAAAGTGAGCACTGTCATTTCCCAGGCTCTCTCATGCTTCATGGGGACCTTCACAGACTGAGGCCTCTGAAAAGGTGTTGGAAAGGCAGCAGCTGCCCACTCCTGACCATGCAAGGAGTACTGGAAATTTTCTTTTATTTGGCCCTGCCATCAGTGTTGCTTCTGGACTTTCAGGGGTGCAAAGCATCCTGGTGATGCCTTCTCCTAGAGCACATCCTGCATGGATGGCTGGAAACTGCCAGGGCTGAGGGCTCAGCATGAGCAGCAAACTGGGCAGTGAGCAGAGGACCTGGTCCAGCTGGCAGATCTTTCCTTGTGCTTCTCCCACTCAGCTCCACACATCTCCAAAAGACTTTGAGAAAGTTCAGGCCTGTCCACAAGCCCCTTTGAGCTTCCCCAGCAGAGAGCCCCACAGCTCCTGTCCCACAGCTCAGGCTAAAGCTCACCCCAAATGCCTTTATTCTGTGGAAGACTGTTGAGAAAACAATCACTCCCTAGTGTGAGATGTGGCATCCTGTGCCCTTCTTGGATCAGCAGGGAAGCCCCAGTTCCTTTCTCTTTCTCACAGGCATCTCTGTAACTTCTTCCACTGCCTCCCCAGCCCCATCCCTCACTCTCCAGCCAGATTTGCCCCCTGCCATGGGCTCCAGGGAAAATTTTCACAGAATCATTTAGTTTGGAAAAGACCTTTAGGATTATTTAGTCCATCTGTTAACCTCACACTGCCAAGTACTCAACTATGTCCCTAAAGTGCCATGTCTACTTATTTATTGAGCATTTCCAGGGACAGTGACACCATCACTTCTCTGAGCAGCCTTTTCCAAGGCTTGACCACCCTTTCAGTGGAGAAATGTTTCGTAATATCCAACCTAAACCTTCCCTGAGGCAACCTGAGGACATTTCCTCTTCTCCTGTCACTTGTTACCCTGGAAGAAGAGCATTTTCCAGCTACCAGAACACAACCCTAGGCTAATGAATACTCAGTAATGAGCTTTGCTGAAGACTCAGCCCTGCCCATTTCTGGCAGATCTCCTGGGCTCAGGGCATGTTGCAGTACTCGGGTCAAAGCAACCAAAACCTGGTAAAAAATGTGATTTGGAGGCTGCCTGGACTCCTAAGGAGCACCTGTGTGCTTTGCCAGGGAAAAACAGGAGACAAGTCATTTCACACAAGAAGGATTTTGATCTTCACTGCTGAGCTTCAGAATGGGACTCATCAGGGTTTGAATTTACAAAAATCAAAAGGAATTACTAGTATCCAGCAACTGGCACTATTTTCACTCCAGGCAGCTAAGCAGGGTCTTCTCTCAGTCACACATGCTGCAGACAACCCTAAAACATCTTCCCTGGCTCACCACGAGGCAAAGCTTTACCTCAGCCCAAAAGCTCTCTGTTATCTGCCTTGTTCCCCCCGACACTCACCTTCAGCACTCCCACAGCTCAGACTTCTCAGGCCCTCAACTTACAAACCAAGAGACCCCACTCAACCTCCCTTGGCTCTAAATAAGCTGGGTTTGGGAATGATGCCCTGGGCCCACCCCCTTCCTCACTGACAAACACCTGGCTCAGGTGAGGATGCACCTGAAGAGGTGGAAGAGCCTTCCCACAAGGCTGCATCACTCTGTGAGCACATCCAGCAGGAACACCCAAATGAAGGGTTGCTTCTAGAAATCCTGGCCCCAACAAGTGTTACTCACTTCTCCTCAGTGTCCTCCATGAAACCAATCACAGAGAGTGTTGCCCAGGACCCAGAGGGAGGAAGATGCACACTTGAATTTGAGCTATAGCTAGAAGGAGGAAGATACACACTTGAATTTGAGCCATAGAATGTCATGGGGGCCTGTCTTTGCCAGCCAGGGCCACCATCAGGGGCAGAGGCAGACAGGAACACACAAGCAGAACTTCCCCCTGTGCAGCACAGTCCTGGCATAGCTGAATATCCAGTGGAAGGAACTCTGAGCCCCAATGAAGCACTGACTCACACACAAAGGAGAGACAGATCTTCTAACAGCATGAAATTGGACGGTTCTATGAAGTCCAAATTCCACTTCCAGAGCTGCATATGAGGCTCTCAGCCATATATGCCCTCTTCCTTCTTACTGAGAAATTTGGGAATATTAATACCAAAGAAATGAATCCACAAAATCCTGTTTTCTCTTCCTACCAGAACCTCTCTATTCCAGTGCTTGTGCCCAGAGTGGATCACTTGCATGGACAACCACTGGCACACAACTGCCCATGTTCCTGCCCCTGTCCTCCAGGAGGGAGGGAACGGCCAAGCTGCCATGGGCTCAGTCCTGAGCCCCAGCCAACTCCCAGGCTGTCTGCAGTCACTGGCCAGGGACTGACAATTTAACAGCACAATTGAGTTGGGATGCCTGAGGACATTCCTTGGCTCTGCTCAGCTCATTGGTGTAGCTGCAGTTCCTCAGACCACTCCCTTCCTGCCTTTCATAGCCAAGGCCTCTTTGAAGTATTTCCAGTGTAGGTTAGGTTATAAAACTGCTGCACAGAGAGACCCTCACATGATCCCTGCTCAGGGAAGACTTCCCATACCCACCTTTTGCATGGGTACTCATCATAACATAAATAATACATTTGCTTTTAACTCTTCAAAAAGAGCACAAGGGAACTCACCTAGAAATGATCAGATTAGTTCTGAATAACCTCTAGCTGCAATTAATAGTAGAGGATGGGTCTTCCCTGTGCACTTACAGCCCTGGCTGCTCATTTCCACCTGCAGCTGGGCATCTGCACAACCATCTGTGCACCAGGAACTGTGCCAGATGTGCAGAAAAAAAAACCTTTTCTGGAAGTGAAGGGGCTGGGTGTGGCTGGGAACAACTACACAAAATACTGCTGACCCAACTGATGAACAGGAGGAGATGGAGGAGCCAGAGTAGGAGGCAAGGGCACAGCAGGCCAATATTGCTGACTGAAAGACAGCATTGCATGCAGTCACAAACCCAGCTGGTGACTGCTAGGGCATTTGCAAGTTCATCTTCTTAAGCTGGCATGAAAATGTCTGTACAAGCTGCAGTCCTGCAGCAAGATGCTGTGCAGATATACTCTGTGTGGAAAACCTCTTGATGAAAACAAAACAAACAAACACACACAAAAAAAAAAACCCCAAAACAAAACAAAAACAAAAACAAAAAAAAAAAGGAAAAAGCATTCTCAAGAGGATGGTTATATTTGACCTAAGAGCACTGTGGGAACAAACATCAGCAGTACCACATATAGGTGTCAGTGCAAATTTTCTTCCTAAACAAGCAGTCTTTTGCTATTTAAAAAACCCTCATCTTGTTCTCAAGAACATTCCATCCCTGAATTCCACACACAAAGCAAAGCTTGGATCGGATGTGTACTATTCATATATTTTTCCCTCTTGGTTTCAATATTAGCTGAGGAGCATTATCGGCAGGAGTTAGAGCCGGAAATAGGAAATGAGATGGAAATTGTTAACAAGAGGGGAAAATAACTCAAGAAGGCTGATCCTTCTAAGAACAGCTACCTTTTACAGCCTAGGATTATGTAACACTCAGAGCAGAATCAATTCAGCAAAATGAAAATTCAAGACATTTGTGGATTTTGATCACGCTGGTCAGATCCCTGTTATTTGCTGGTTTATTGTGCCTTACAAACACAGGACCAGCAAGTTGACATGAAAGCATGAAAGGAGTGGCAGGTGGCTAAATATTCTTATCTGTGTGAATAACAGTCCAGGATAGGACAGAGGAAGAGGCACCACTGCTCTCCACAGTTAAAGTTTTCCTCTTTGTGCTCTGTGCATTGTGTTAGTAATCAATAAACAGAAACATGGAGGGAGAGGACCCAACCACAGCTAAATTTGAGTTACTGTTGTGCACATTAAACAGATGAAGTTGGTACCACAAGGCAGGAGGACACTGAATAACAAATCATTGCTGCAGGCAATTTTCAGTGCTTCTGTCCAGTGATTTTCCCATTTGTGCTCTGCTGGTATTAATGTCTAATCTTGTTCCAAATAATTTATCCTTCCTGAAGACCAACACTGTATGCTTTCTACTCACAATAAAAACCTGTCTGGGTGTGCTGGGATATAGCAACACCCCACTGGCTGTGAAACAGGTTCTCAAGGGACACTGCAGGTGTTTATTGCTGGTGGTTATTTACAACTAGAGTAGAGAAAACCAATTGTTATTCTCGTGTGCTGGAGAAGAGTCTTACCCTGGGGTAGGATGATTTAGAAGGAACTACAAAAGAGCATGAGCAATTGGATTTGTGTGACCTGAACAGGTAACCCCTTCTCTAACATAATGAAAACTCCTCATGTGCAGCAACAGCCAAGTAAAATGGGCTTCCCTGGATTATTTTGGCCTTATTTTACACTCTCACCAGCCAGAATGAACATAATTACAGCTTCAGGGGAGTAAATCCTTGCCATATGCCAATGTGATGATTTGCTCTCTGATCCTACCCTAACCTTTGGGAAAGAATGCATCAGAAGCTTAAATTCTCATCCCCAAGAGGTAGATTGAACATATTCTCTCTATATATAGACAGCCTATATTGATGCCATTTCAACATATGTTGCTGAAATTCTGATGTTTTCCTGGCACCACCATTTCAGCTTGAATTAATACCCAAAGAGAATCCCTAAGCAGGGTGGTTTGGCACTGCCAGGAGAGGCCATGATGCTCCTCACTGTGTGTCTCAAGGATAAAGGCCCTTCTGGCAAATTGTGCAGTATAAGAATAATATAAATGTATATATTGGGAATTTAGGATGAGTACTGATTAACTAAATGTGCAACAACCCCAGATTTTACCTGTGGATTTGATCAAAATGGTGAGCATGATCCTAAGAAAAGAGTATTTAGTCAACTTAAGGACAGCTGTGACAGGCTGAGACCCTGTGGCTTTGGTTCCAAGAGAATAAAGCTAATTTTGTCTTTCTTGACTTTGGTATGGGTAGTTTTGGGATCCCTGCAATTTGCTTCAATTTGCAGGCTAAGCATAAATTCAGCAAAAATAGTTTGTCTGACTTCAGAATAAAAACACCCTCAGTTATATAGGGATTATTATGTTTTCCATCTCAAAATAAAGCACTCCACTGCCCAGAGAAAGGCAACAGTCTCACCTAAAATTAAATCCTATTCTCTCCTCAGAGTTTTATTCTGAATTGTCAGTTTATCCTACCCTCTCCTTTGCTTCTGAGCCATGTACACTCACAAATGGGGTTTCTCCATTCTTTAATATTGAGTAAATTGCACATCAAGGCTTCAGAGGGGTTCTCCATAAGCAATCTCACGTTAGACATCCACTCTGCAAACGTGCAAACTGCAGTATGGGTGTCTGGGCTGGTGACATCCATAGTTTGACTCCCACCTTAGGGCACTTTTCTTCATGTGCTGATAGATCTTCCACCAGAGCAAGGCTTTTCAAACCAAGGGATGCAGATTCTGAACAAGGATGAACCTCACCTTGCCCAGAAGGTTGCAGCTTGAAGATTTTGTCCTTCAGCAGCAGCAGACATGAGGACAGCATTTGAGTGGGGGTGTAGACCCTGACATTCACTTCCAGGGGGGCTGAGTGCGTTTCCAGCCTTTTTTTTTCTGCTCTGGATACCACTGTTGCATGGATGAGATGTGAGATATTTTCCAAGGGACTACCTGTGTTCCCAAGGTTTATAAATGGTGTGTACTGTGGGAAATGGAACAAGTACAAGCAAGGGATGGAGAGGACTTCCTGCTGCACTCACAGAAACAAAGCCAGCCCTGGGGAGTCCAGCTGGCATGAGGAACCACCACGTGTTATTGTCCAAAAGGCTGTCCAGCCCCATTGATCCTGGGTTCTTTGAGCCATACAGTTCCCAAAGAGTGTTTCAGCCTCATCTTTCCATGAATTGGTAGAACACTGGTGTGAACTGGATTAACCCCTTAAAACTGTGTGTTTAAAAGGAGTACTGGACTCTGAAATGAGCTGGATTAACACCTCAAAGGGATAAAGGATGCACATCTTTTTTATTGACTTCACGATGTACTAGAGCCTCAGGCCCTGCACAGGATGGTCCCACATGGTTTGGGGTTTGCAGGCTGAAGAATTCCTGTACTCATACAAAAGCTGCTCAGTGCAGCTTTTTCCTGGGGTTTTCAACAACATCTTTATTTCTCTCCTCTCTTTCTCTACTCAAATCTCTTCTGCCACAGCTGATCTAGGCATTCCCCAAGAAGAGACAAAGTAAAACCCTCAGACCACTCACACTTAACCATTCCCCTGAAAGGCTGGTCAGAGTGCACCTAGAAGCTTTTATTAATTTAGCTTTCCCACACTATGGTTACTTCCCTGCTTCTCCTCTGTAATTAGAAACTCATTTCCTGAGGGATACATGTCTCCCAGAGGGGAAACAATAAGAAACATTTGGTAATCACTACCCTATGCTATAAGTTTATTTTAAGGCTGTAATTGCTGGGAGCTCCAAGGGATTTGGGGGGATATTTATTGTTACAGCAGAGCAAGTCAAAGTACTGGCACTAGGACAGAAAGCCTTTCATCCCTGGGTCACCAATTCAAATCCAGAACAGGTAAACAGTGGATACAAGTTGCCTTCATCCAGTGAGCCCTCGGGGATGAAGGTGACATTAGCTTGGTTGCCTTCATTTATTGCCCAGCAGGCAGATGCCAGGCTCCTGAGTCCACTGCCTCTGGATGACCCCACCAAGAGTCTCAGCAGGGCCAGCAGGAAAGGTGTTGGGAAAATTATTCATTTTCATAAACCCAGCTGTATGCATGCACTCCTGGTAGAGGGGCTTACAGCCAAGACTAATCCACTGGAGTAGAAACACATCCAAGATCCTCCTCTCTCATCCTCTATATTCATCCTCTGGCTTTCAACAGAATAAACAGTGTTCTGATATTGCCATGCAAATTTGCACTGTGAATCCCTCATCTGAGCACCCTGCACACAGCCTAAAGGAAAACAAATGCTGTTACTGAGCATAAAATCTTCACTGGCCTCACCAGCTGCAGGTGGGTCTGCCCTGGGCATGGGTCTCCTGCTAGACCCAAAGGTGGTGGATCTGAGACCTGGTCCAGGCTCATACACTGAAACCCCCATTATCCAACCAGCCTGTCAGTCCTTCAGGGGGACAGACCCCATGAGCTGCTGGCTTTGTCCCTTTAAAGATAGAGGTACCACAAATCTTTCTCCTGGGTTTTCCACACTCCAGTGCAGCTTTGCACATTGGGCTTTGCCTCTTGCAGTATTACTTCTGAGTTGTCCAAGATGTTTCCAGGCAAATACAGCACAAGGAAACAGTGATATCTGAGACTGCAGCAGGGCTGGCCCAGCTCCAGCATGGACCTCAGGCAGGGCTGGGGTCTGGGAGCCACTCTCAGCTTTAGTTACATGAGCTGCAGTCTCGAACACCTCCACCAAATTTGATGTCACAGGGAGGTGACACAATCACAGCCAGGATCTGGCTCTGCAGTTGCAAACACTTCTTTTGTAAAATTTGGCTCGGGGACGAGTGGTTTTGTGGGCTCAGCCACCTGGCAGGCTGAGCACACACACACCTGCTTTTTGGGGAGCATATGCACAACTTGAAGGCTTCTTCTCAGACCCAGTGACAACTCCTGGTTTGGCCACGCTCACCTTGGTTTTTTGGGAATGTCTGAGGGCAGAGCTGAGCTTTGAAGCATTTAAACCTAAAAGACCCAAGTTTTATGAACCAGAAGAAACACAAGGTGCACTCAGTCTTGACACCTTGTGCACAATTTGCGTATTTCCCAAACAAGCCCTCCCTGAGCCATCCAAAAAGCCAGCGTGAGATTTGTAAATGTGGACAATTTGACAGTTTTATTTTTGATGAGCAGAGCTAAATTACACAACTTTTCTCACTGGTATTTATTGGCTTAGACATTTGAAATTAGACCTAATTACTTTTCTCACTCCATTGATGGCCAGTGACAGTTGATTTCTGTTTTGTGAGAAGGGTTGGAGCTTTTGCTTAATTACTCAACTACCACCTCACTGTGAAGGATCCTACAAAGCAATAGCAACAAGCTCCTTGGCTAATTTATGCTAAAATGCATTTTGCACACAACCTGCTTTTCACCCAGGTCAATTGGCCGTAGTTAAGCCTCCTTGGATCACAGGTTACTTTACTTTCTGGAGAGTTTTTTCTTCCTGGGCTGCTGTGGACAGACTCCCACTGCTCTCACTGCTGGAAAGTGCTTGACTGCTACCCCACACTGCTTGGCTTGGCACTGGCTCTTGCACTTGGGTGTTTGTCTTTGCCCCAGGTTATTCTGGCAGGATCTCTCCTCCCCATATAAATTCTTGTGGGCAAGGAGAACTTCACCACATTAAGCTCAACTAGCACTTGAGGTTGTGTAAAGCTTTCCAGCTGCCTTTTCCCCCCTACACTTTTATATGCATCCCTTCAGAGCACTGCCTTTGCCTGCCTGCTTCTTCTCTCTAGAGAGAACCCTTACAGAAAAGTATTCAAAAAGCTTAAAAATAACCCCAAAAACCCCTCAGAGTACAAGGAAAAGATGGGAACAGCACTCACAAGCTGGAGAAATACAATCTCTCCATCGTACTTGGCCTTAAGATTAGAGCTGGAAACAGAAGCAGTTGTGCATTGAACTTTTCAGCACCTTCCACAACTTGGCTGACACAGTGTGTCATCACCTGCAAAGAGGGTGACCTAGGTCTCTGGGTGGAACTGGAAGGACAAGAGATGGGAAAACCACAGCCCTTCCAAGAAATGACTTTCAGGACAGCACTTCCTGGAGCGTGTCCAGAGAATCAAAAAAAGTAATTTTGTAAATGTACAATTAAGACAAAACACAGCAGTGAAGGTCTTGCTATTAGGCAAACTATTTTTGGCTCTCCCAGTTTCCTGGAAAATATAGAGAACACTCTTTGACACTCTTTGAGTGTTTTAGTCAAAGTAGTTTGATCATGGCTTGAATGATATGATCAAAATACGTGGCTACAGTGGCTGTGTTCCATCATCAGATCCACAAAAACCTACCTTTTATGCTTTTTAAACTTTTTTTTTTTATTCAGCATACTTTCTTCTTTTTTAATCAACTTTAGTACAATAATTTTATGCAACTCACATGGAAAAAAATATCACCAAAGTACTGCCTAACACTTCTAAACCTTGACATCCTCCCAGGGTATTAAGAAATTTTTTTTTTTCTGTTTTGTTTCAGCACATTTCAAGGCAGAGACACGATGCACTCCTGACCTTCCTGTCATCATGTGGGGCATTTTTTTCACCTGTCCACAATATGCCTGCTCCAGCCCTTCCCTCAGTACTACACAGCCTTCTCTGTGGAGCTGTTACCTCAAAAGGAAACAGATGGGAAACAGCCCTGGGTAGCACAGGACACTGCTTCTTATCTCTCTGTCTTCCAGAAACACATGGGGCCAGCATCCTCCTCACAACTTTTTGTGTAAGGATACATAGAAAACAATGAAAATCTAATCCTCCACCAGAATGCCTAGAAAAATCACAGCTTTGTCCAGGAGGTGCTTGGTCTGCAGCTATGGCCCTTTTCAGGCTGTTATCACATCAATATTGAGTCAGCTTTGCATCACTGGGATGCACTGTGTCTGCTGAAATGGCCATTTCCCAGGATCCAGGGCTTTCATCCTGAAAGCAATAGCTTCTCCTGGCTTCTCTGAGGAATCTCACTGAGGGGAAATTGCCAACAATTCCATGTGCTTGTTGGGCTCTAAGGCCTTGGCACAGCCAAGGTTGATTTCCTCATGCAAGCCAGGAATGATTGGGTTTGCAGACTGACCACTGAGCAAGCTGCAGGGGAGACTGAGGGGAAAAAGCCATTGATAAAGAGATGTCAAGTGGGTTTACTTGCTCCTGACCTGTAAGAGAACCCAAATCTGCCCAACACCTCCCCGTATCCCTAAATCTGCACTACATCTCCCATGCTTCAGCCCTGTTTCTTCTCCAGGGCTGGAAGAATGAAAAAAGTCTGGGTGGTTTCCTGACCTCCCCATTTGCAGTGACAAACCCATCACTGTGCTGACTGCAGCCCATCCCCATGAGCCAGAGCAGCCAGGGACAGCCCTCCACTGCAAAAAACACAGCCTGATAAAGCATCCAAAAAAAAAAACCCTCCTCATTTGCTTCTCCCCAGCCTGCCCCTCCTTTAGCTGCTATACAGAGCCATGGCAGAACAAGCTGGAGGAAATATCAGACCTTGACCCCTCCACCAGTGCTGCAGGCAGGGGTAAGGGCATGTCTGTGTTCCTAAAATTGGTTGTCCTGATGGTACTGCTCCACAAGATTCCTGGTAGCACTAGGAATGCCAGCAGAAGATACACCAGGAAGTGCTTGTTCACCCTCTCTTACTCCCAGATCTTTGTATTTTGTAGGAGATATCAGAGCAGCTGTTGCAAAGACCATCCCAGAGCACAGAGGTGCTTGCTCAGGGCTGTCCCTTAGTGCACAGCCTGATTTGTGTGTGCACCCTGAGGAACTGGATCTCAAAGGCATCTGAATTCCCCATCATTTTGAGCTTCTGCCTGAAGTAAGGACATGCTCTGACATAACCACTGAATTTGATACAGGTATCTCCTGTGCTGGGGAGAGGTCACAGCACTTGGGTGTTAGATTCTGATTTGGCTTTGAAAGTCTGTAAAATAAACACCTGCACTGGATTTCAGCCTAGCAACTGCACCACTAGCAGCATCCCAACCAGTGAGCACCAGGACACAGGACTGGGAGGATCTCCTGTGCTGCTGACACCTGCAATCCTAAGCAAAACCAGCACAAAAATTCTTCTGCAAATCAACCACATTCCATCCTTGGTCAACACCTGTTTTTTTCCCTCCTGCTTACGAGGGAGTTCATTACCCCAATTGCCAACAACCTTCCCAATTCCTAACCTAGATTTACTCACAGCCACTTCATGCCCATTTGTTCTGTGCCAACATTGTCCCTAGGCTGAAATAACTATTTTCTCTCCCTGGTATATTTATAGACAGTCATCACATCCTCCCTTGAGCTTTTGTTTTGCTAAACTAAACAAGCCAAACCCAGACATCCCATCCCATGTGTCAGGTTCTCCATAGCCCTGTTTCTGTTTGTTTTGTCCAGCCTCAGGCTACCTCCCCAGCTCTGGGAGGTCTGACCTACCCTAGATGTCCAGATCATTGCAGGTCCTATACATAGTGCCTAGGTGAGGAAAAGACAGGAAAAAATTATACAAGTAGCCAGGTTTTGACCTAAATACATTAGTAGCTCCTAAGTGCCACCACACAGCTCAGGCAGTAGCTGTGATGGGGCAGAGCCATTTTCCTGTGTGGGTAGCACAGCTGAAAGCCAATATGTGAAGCTATAAACCCAAGAGAGGATGCACAGTGAATTCCAGCTGAGCAGTTTGTACTGTAGAGATTTCTTCACCAGCTGGAGGATCTCTTCATGCATGTCCTGGGTGTTGTTGTTGTCATGAGCCCCATCCTTTAAAGGAATTTTGTACAAGACCAAAGCAAAATGAAGAGCAGCAGCAAAGTGGCTTGCATTAAATAAGGGTCAGCTCACAAATTAAGGAATATTTTGTGGGTATTGAGGAAAGATGGACACATCTGGACACAACCAGTGGAGAGCTGGTAAGGGTGGGAAGAGAAGCAGCAATGCCATTCTGTGATCTGAGTACAGCCTGCCCCATGGCACTGAGTGCTTTGAACTTCCTCCTGACAAGCTTCTCCCTGCACAGAAGCATACAAATTAATTTAATGTCATTTAATAAATTACAGTTCCTAATTAAGCTCCTGATGGTTAGGCACCTGAGCACTTGCTTTCAGAACTTTGTCCTTCTTTGGACATGCATTTTTTCCCTATGCTTGACAATTTTAAAGGTTATATTTCAAATGAGCCCAGTCCTGGTCATTCTTGTAGCAGCACTGCCCCACTGAAAGTTTCATCACTGACCACAAGCTGCCCAGGAACAGGGAAGTTATTAAAATCACCCTGTCACCACAAAGAATCAGCCTTTTTGTCAGCTCCCAGAGGCAAGGGACAGAAGGATGATGCTGAGCTTTCCTGTCTCTGTGGATTTATTTTGATTTTGCTGATGGATGTGTGTTTGGGCAGCTGATCCACCTAGGCTGGGATTTTCCTATTCATCCTGCCTGGGGAAGGTTATGACAACTTCTCAGCAAACTTAGGGCTAGTAACTCAAATAGGGCCATGGAAAATTACTCCAAAGTGACCTGATGTCCCAAGATATTGTGTTTCATTGTTTATTTGTTTATTTACTAGGAGGGAAACCTAGCAGTCATTTCTGCTATGCAAATTGCTAAACGTTTTAAAAATTCTTGGCATGTGCAGGACTTTTCCTACTCAGTGACAACCAACAGTGACCTAATTCAATTTGACTGGGCTAAGCTACAGGGCTCCAGTGTACTAGTTATATCCCAGAACTTCACCAGAATCTGCCAAGAATTCACCAGAACTTCTGCCCAAATTGTCCCCTGACCCCATTTAGCTTTAGGATGTCAGTGCATTCCAGTGCACTCAGAAACTGCCTTGGGAAAAGGTCATGTCTGATAAAAAAGCCCTCCAGATCCAATATTCCAGACAAAATCAATACAGGCAGTTGGTGAAATGTCCTGTGTTTAGAAGTTCACAGATTTTGAGCTGCCATTGAAATCACAGCAAATAAAGGTTCTGAGCCACCTGTCTAAAATGCTGGATTAAGGTCTGAATTATGATATCTCTTCTAGGAGACACAGCAGAGAAAGCTGAACCTGAACATGAGAACTGAAATAGAAGGATCTGGAAATGTTGTTATTTAGACAAGGGATATTTAAGTGACTTAATCAGATTTTTTTTTTTTAATTTGAATGACAGTGGTAAAATTCCAGACTAACCATTTACAATTAGCCATATTCTTAGAATCCCTCTTCAAAAGAGTGAACTACACTTTCAACACAGCTGATCATTCAGCTCCAGCCCAGCTCTGAAATTGTCTTGTCCCAGCCAGTCCTTTTGGTAGTTCAAGTATTCTATATTTGGGTTAGTTCAATATTTTATTAATAAGAAGCTTAACTTCAGTGATGTTTTCTTGGTTTTAGGTTAGTTTATTTAACAGCTCTAATAAAACATATAAAAATGAAATTGATACTGAACCCATCTCTCTGGAGCAACACTGCTCTGAAACCTTGGAGGGCCTAGAGCAGATGGCAGCCCGGTTAAAAAGCAATTTCCCCCCCAATAAATCTGTGTTCTTGCCCTGGGAAGCTGTTAACAGTGAGAGTGGGGAGTTCTGCTGGAACAGAATCTGGCTGCAGAGGACCACACAAGGTGTAACTGGGTTTAACTGGGCTGTGAATTGTCACTTCCTTGTGCTCCTGTTTAAATAGGATTATCTCAGGGATGGAGATTGCCACATGGAGGTTGCCACCCTTCCACTACACATTTTCCTCTCTCCCACCTCCAGCACATCCCTCCTCTGCCCCAGTCCTCCACAGACTCCTCATGGACAGATCCTCCACACCTGAACATCACCATCCTCTCCATGAGGCTTCCATCTCTTCTTCCTGGCATCTCCTGTGGATGGGAACAAAATAATTAAGAATTTTTGTACTTTTTAGGCATCTCTTTGGTGTGGAGCTTCACTGCACAGCAGTCACATAGACGTGGGTGCACCACAGAGACCACTGGAAGGAGCATTTTGGGGTC
The DNA here is from genome assembly GCA_013400215.1 of Cisticola juncidis. Classification (NCBI taxonomy): domain Eukaryota; kingdom Metazoa; phylum Chordata; class Aves; order Passeriformes; family Cisticolidae; genus Cisticola; species Cisticola juncidis. The sequence continues at coordinate 411,159 of VXBR01001547.1, read as the reverse complement.
ATGACCTTTGTGCTCAGAAAGTGCTCAATGTGAAATAGTCAATAAAAGTTGATCCTTGGCAATTCAGAATTTGAGTGAAGAGTTGCTAAAATACTCCAGGGTATTCATCATTAACTTGCAACTTAGTTAACTTTAAGCTTCATGTTTGGATCCTGTTTGCTTTAGATGAACTCAAACTCATGCTCATTGCTGGGCTGGGTCCAACACCATCACTGATAATGTTACATGGCCCCAGCCTTCAGAGCACCAAATACTCAGACCTGGGCTCAGGAGGGAAGATTTTTTGCTTTCCTTCCTTGTTAGGATTTCCTGGGCTCAGGAGCATGGTCCTTCCCCACACAGTTCTTCACCAGACTCATGGCAACACTGTTCTATCTGTATGTTTTGCTTCTACTGAAGGAAAAAATAAAGAAGGCAAATCCTCAATATCTGTCATTTGGCCTAATTTTTTATAATTCTTTGGCACAAACGTTTTTTAAAAAAGGAATTGGGGAGTTTGGCAAGTTTCTTTAAAAATATGTGTGTGCTTAAATCTTGCTTTGTTATCAGAAATGGCAACGTGTCAGAAGGCAGAGACCAGAGGCACAGGGCACAGAAGGGAGCCTGGATTTATGATCCCTCTGTTTGGAGAGGGGGTAACAGTGCAGGCTGCAAACTGCAGCCCTGGCAGCCTGTTCACATATTAAAGGTAACACTTTCTGCAATGAGCACCCACATTCCAGTGCTCCTGAAGATGCCATGAGCATTTAGCTTCAGTTTTGGACAGATTTTTTTATTTCCCAGACTATGCCCACATGTGAAATATTCCCTTTTCCCAAATAGTTACAGGAATATTAACTTTGTCAGCTAAAAAAAGATTAAAAAAAAAATTTAATCAGTTAAAATCACTCAAGTTTTCCACCTGTGGCAAATCATATAAAATGATGATGTTCATTGGCATCTATTGGCAGCTGACAGATGGATTTACCTGGAAGGCAAAGGGAAATTACATCTTCCCCAAAAAGCTCAAGTCCTTCCTCCCAAGGACTCTCTCTGATAACACCAAGAAGAGCAAATAAACACTTAGCAATCAATACCAAAGACCTTAACAGTCTGTGATAGGAGGAGAAAGGACTTTCATTGCCTCTTCTCCTGTGGAATTGCACTCTGTGATATCCATGTGCATCCTCTGTCCCTTCCTGGCAGGCACCTGAACATCTTCCCACCAGCACAAACCCAGGACTTTGTACTGATGCCAGAGCAGAATTTATTTCTGACAGCCTCCAAGAAGACCTTAAAGAACCCAGAAATATTAAAAATGGAAGAGAACAGTGCCCAGTATTTCATTAAAACCATCTTTATCCATGATAAGCAAAGAGACTGCCGGGTGTGGATCCTCATCTGGCCAGGAGTTCACCCTGCTCTTGCAGCAGGACAGGCAGCCAGCAGAGAGAGCAGGATGAATTGCTCCTACTCCCCAGAGAAGAGCTGATATTTATGGCAATTCTAAAAATTATGGCACAAGGAAATCAACAAGCTGGAACATCGTGCTGGCTGCAGCTCCATAGGAAACTGCAGGGCGGAAAAGCAAGGTTTGCCAGATGGAAAAGGAAAAATCTGGTAGGAGCGCTTTTTCTTTTTTACTTTTTCTTATTTTACAAATAATCAAGTTACTTAGGATGTTTCACAGACAATGAAGCACAGAAGAAAGCTGTGCATGGCAGGGGAAGGCAGCTGCAGTTCCAGTGGAGTTGAAATGAATGAATGATGGGCACTGTCTCAAGGTTTGGGGTACCCATATCTTGCCCAACCTTCCTCCAGAGCAGCACAGACATCAAGGTGCTCATTCTCCTTACCAGGCCAGACCTTCAAGCTGGCCTTGCTCATTGCAATAAATGTCACTAACAGGAGCATTAGGATCACATTTCTGTATTTCCAACCAGTTTTTGCCTTTTCTCTCTCCACCTCAGATTCAATAAAACACCCATGCACCCACTTAACTTTAAGCCAAGGATCCAAACAAGGATGTATGGATCCTGATTGCTTTAGTTGAATTCAAGCTCATCCTCATTGCTGGGCTGGGTCCAACACCATCACTGATAATGTTACATGGCCCCAGCCTTCAGAGCACCAAATCCTCAGACCTGGGCTCAGGAGTGAAGATTTTTGGTTTCCTTCCTCTTCTGCATTGATCAAGGCACATGGAACAGGATTGGCCTTCTAGAGGAAGGTTGGAACTAGATGATCTTTATGGTCTTTTCCAACCCAAACCACTCTGTGATTTAATGAAGAGTGCATCATTCAAAGAAGAAAAACAAGTGATACACCCCCCAAAACATTGCACAACCACAAACCTCCCATGCAGCTCCCACCAGTTTCTAAGCCTTGGCTTTTGCCCTGTGAAACACCAATATCTGTGCATCCTCACTCCCCTTCCCAGCCCTGTGTGTGTATGCCCAGCTAAACAAAAGAGTAAAGAAATAATTTCCAAAGGAGAAAATATAAAGTTAATTACAACAAATTCAAGATTTCCATTAAAAATATTGTCACCTTTGACTGGTTTTAATAAATGTGCTGAGATTTTTTCATAATCTTCATCCAGAAACTCATCTCTTGATGGGCTGAGTTTTGTTTCCTCATTTGCTGTACAAGCTGCTGCTACAATGAAATCTGACTTGTGTTTTAGTTTTAATGGTCTGACAGAGACCATAGGGGAGGGCCTCTCTTATTTTTTACAAATAATCATCATTAAATAAGATTCAAATATGGACTTTGGAGAACATTTTCATTTTCTTGAAAACTCCCATAAAAACAGAGTTTCCAATCACAGTGTCTTGTTATTAATTTTTAGACACACAAGATCTGTGTTGTTTTATTAATTTTTAATGATAAAGAGGCTTCAAACATAAAGTTGTTTTTTTAAAAAAAGTCACTTTTGAATTAGAAGATTGAATGATTTCTTGGTATTACACATATTTTTGAATTGTAATGAAAAATATTAGAAAGAACACCCAATTGTGAAATTTTAACATAAATTTGAACTCAAACTCTGTTCTCAGACCCAGGACTTTGAAATTACCTGTTATGATTAAGAACTAGGAAGTTCCAGTTTATGAGCAGCATTGTCTGGCTTGAAGCTCGGGCTCAGCTGCTGGGTCCCTTTTGGAGCCAGTCCTGGGAATTTCAATTAATTCTATTTGCCAGCCTCTGTGAAGAACCTCACTGTGGCTGGAGGCTCCCCCAGAGGTAGCAAATATCACATGGCAGCTTCCACCCTAAGGCATCCTGAAACCAGGGCACCCAAGGCTCTCCCTCCCTCCCAGCAATTCCATCCTTTCCTTTTTGAGAGGTGCCTTTGGTTTAACAACCTCGTGCACAACGCAAACCTTCAGAATTCAGAACCTTCAGAAGAAGAATTTCAGGAGACAGAGTCCAACTGCAACCTTACAGAAATGCCCCCTATCCTTTGGAAATACAGACCAGAGGCAAAATTTTAGGGCATTAGTCTCGTTTCCTGTTCCAGGGAAAGTGTTTTATAGAGAAAAACCATCCCTGCTCATAACCCTGTATAACCCAGCTAAAATCAAATGTCAAATCCCCATAAGCATCTGTCCCTCAGCCAGAGGTTGTTTTTCTTCACGGATGAATCAAACATTCTGAGTAAATCACATGAATCACCAGCGGAAACATCATCCTCACAGCTTCATCTCACAGTTATGAATAAGGAGCTTGTTTTGCGGGTCCCCAGAGGAGAAATAAAGACCTTGGAGATCAGGGAGGGGCCCAGGACTTTCACAAGCATTTTGTTTTAATAGATTACAAACAATAAGGTGTCTCCCTCCTCCCATCAAAAAAGTTATGGCCAATTGCTTTACAAAGTATCTCTCAATTTGGCTGTGCTCTCATTAATATGAAAATGCCTGCACTGATGACATAGCTCAATAACCCAGTTATAAATCACATAAATCTGTTGCAACGGCTACAAATGAGCAATGTGATTTATGAGTGGGGCCACTGACTTCTACACCTGACATAAAACTTTGTAGGCAATCAGCCACATGTTTCATTTCAGTTTTATATTTGACATATAAATCAGGCAAGTGAAAGGGACTCTCTCTCCACCCCCTTGAAACAGATGGAGCCAATATTTTATAAGCAACATGTAAGTCACTGTGGCAAGGACACAATATGAGGTATGGAAAATATTATGCTGTGATTTCATGAGTTTCATGTGAACCAATATAGGGCACAGTGACCAGCCATGGAGAGCTAGCAGTTAAGGGGGTAAAAACCATGCAGGTCACCATGGAAAAGCAAGTTTTCTTGCACTACATGCCCCGTTTGTATCAAAGACTTTCAAACCTGTGGAAGGTCAACAGCTTCCCCTCCTGAGCTGAGCAGGGTTTGGCCCTGCTTTTGAGGTCAAGGTGTCCAACACAACCCCATTAAGATGATGTGGTCATCAAGAGAATGAAGCAGAAGAGAAAACCTGACAGTCACTAAATGGATTTTTGAGGTTGCTTTTCATAGATGTTAGTAAAATCACTCTCTGCCCAGCATCTTTCACAGGATCCCTTCACTATTCAGATTCTACAGCAGGTGTGCAAAGAAGCTCAGAGCTTCAAATTTGACCCCCAGCTCAATGTTGAATAGCCATTTTTTAAAAAAGAAATGCACTGGGTGCATACTTCAGGGGATCCTGATGTAACTGGCAAGTTTTTCTGAGCTTATATGTAACCTAGCTCCAAAGTGCCTTAAAATTCCTCCGTTCATGTGGTCCTCAAGATGAGACAAATCTTTGTGCAAAGTGCTGAGTGAAATTAGGTAGTTAGATGTTTGCCTCAGAAACCCAAGGAAATGCTGCTCCAGTTGTTTAGATGCAAATTCAAGTGTCTGATTTTCAGTAAGTGTAAAACCAGACTCTCAAGTATGTGAAAGTTCTAAGGGTAGGATGTACAAAATTGAGATGAAGTGTGAAATAATATATAACAACCTAAAGAGAACATTATTTTAAACAAGTGGTATAAATCTGCAGTACCTTCACCCAATTGCATGAGTTAGTTTATCTCAGCTGGATGAAGTCCTGACAAAGTTTTTTATATGATGTTCTCCAGGGATGTGAATTTTTCCATAACAGAGGTGTTGGCCATTTCTGGAAAGCTCTTGCAATGAGTCAGTCATGTCCTGCTTTTCCATTTTCTCAGAAGAACTCTTTAAATATATTGAAGCAATGGAAAGCCATCTGGAGGCAGAGGCTGCAGGACGGGTTGTGATTGCCTGGTTCAGTGGGGCAGAGCTCTGAGGATGGGGTGGGAAATGGACTATCCAATGTCACAACAAGATTTTGCTCAGAATTAAATCCAATATTTCTTTGCTTTTCATCTTCAGGGATTTTATGTGATATATTCTATAAATATAGGCCTCTTGGAAACTTCAGTGGGGCTCTGATCAGCCACCTGGGTTACACCACCATCTAATATCTAGTGCAGATGAGGCTTTTGCATATCCCCAGGTGGTAACTACATCTTGAACAACACAAATTTCTGCAGTCCCACTCAGATTGTTAATGTCTTGTCTACTCTATAAAATAATAAATGCTCCAGCTTAACTGGACACCATCTGATTTCTCTAGTGTGCATTCCAAGTGGAAAACAGATGATTTGTTTATAAAGATGAGTTTCTTGGGCCACAGCGGAGATCTCATTATTTATTTAAAAATAAGTTGTAAAAATACAGGAGAAAGCAAGCTTACACCAGCTGAGAATTCCCCCTGCACATTTTTTTAGCTGCTCATGACTTTACTTCTTCCTCTTCCCTGACAGGTAACAGAGTTGATTTCCCTGTACACAGAAGAAGCACAGGATACTGGAAAGCTTACACCTCTGAATGTTTGTCCTGATTAAATATGTTGAGTGCTGAAAGAATGACAATTAAAATGTTCTCTGCATGCAAATGGACATTTAGTTGGGGGTGATGGGACTGAAGCACACAGAGCAATGAAACAAATCAAGGTCAGTGTAAGACAGATGCCAAGTGTTTGGATCTGACAGCACAGGAATGCAGAACTCACCAGAATTTCAGCCATGGCAAAGAATGCACAAGGATAAAGGTGTCCTCAGAAGTCCACAGCCCAGTTTTGCTTATTTGGCAGCCAGCCTTTTCAGATGTTAATTGCTCTCACCTCCCTGCTCTGTGGGTCTTTTCTTAGACCCAAGTTGTCCTTGCATTAGCTCCTTGTAGCAATGGGATTGCACTGAGGCTCTTCAGTGGCCCAAAGGAGTGTTTGTATTTCCAAAGGTCTCCCACTGCAGATCACATCCTTTTTTTTCTCTCCCCAATACGTTAACTTCAAAACATGAAGTGTATTCAGGAGTAGCCAGCAATGATTTAAAAAGGGCAAATCATGCTTGACCAACCTGATGTCCCCCACAGTGAGGTGACCAGCTTGAGCAGGAGGGGAGAGCAGTGGATGTTGTTCCAGTATATCTTTTGTCATTGCCTCCCATAACATCACCTGAAATAGGATGACAGATTATGCGTTGAATACGTGGACAGTAAAATGGATTAAAAACTGGTTGCACCTCTAAACCCAGGGGGCTGTGACCAGTGACACAAAGTTAAGGAGGAGGAAAACCACTGAGGATGTGCCCCAGAACTCAGCCCAGTCCTGGGCTCCCCCAGTGCGAGAGTGGCACAGATTTATTGGAGCTTTGTTTATTGTGACCAGCACACGGTCACAAAGATGATTACTGGATTGGAGCATCTCTCATATCAGGAGATACTGAGACAGCTGGGACTGTTCAGGAGAGGAGAAGGTTCATGGGGATCTTATCAATGTCTATAAATACCCTATGGAAGAGAATGAAGACAAGGGATTAGACTTCACTGACAGGACAATAGACACTGGGCACAAAGTAAAACATATGAAATATTTACTGTGAGGAAGGTTAAACACTGAACAAGGTTGCCTGGTGATGATCTGCAGATAATTCAAACCAGACTGGACACAGTTCTGAACAATCCTCTCTGGATAACCCTGCTTGAGCAGAGTTGGACTAGATCTCAAGGCTGGACTAGATCTCAAGGCTGGACTAGATCTCAAGGCTGGACCAGATCTCAAGAGCTGCCTCCAGCCTCAACCACTCCATGATTCTGTGACTCTGTGACAGCACATGGCACAACAGCAGCACTCATCTTCTTTGAAGGCAAGCAATATCCAAGGTACAGCATTGCTCATTATTACTTGTGATGATTAATTATTAGCATGGTTCTCATTGCCATAATAAAGTGTGTGTGTTTGCAGACTCTGCTTTCAGTTGCAATTTGACACACTATAATACAATAATTAGAACTGGAAGTGCAGCACTGATCAGATCCAAGAAGCATTTTGGCTGCAGACTCCCAAATTTTCAGGAAGTTCCAGTGCAGATCTGCACCTTGCACCTGGTTCCTGTCTGTGTAATGGGCAGAACCAGCATTTCTTATCTGAACAGCCACCTGCTATTTCAAGAAAACCTGAACCCCACAGCTTTGGAGACGTTCATGTTTAGATTCAGACTCAAAGTTTTCTAGCCAAGGTCAAGTCTGTTGCTGTAAAATATTCTACCTGCTCCCCTGTATCCCACACCTCTAAATGTATTTTTAAAACAGAGGGTTTTAAATATTTGAAAAGGGGACACTGAATTAGAGCAGAACAAGACAAGAATAAAAATGTTTTTAAACAGATTTGATTTAGGGGTTTTTTTGGCAAGTTTTTCAAATAGCTCTTGGTGATACATATTGCTAAAATGGAGCCAGAAATAAACTGTTTACAATTTTTTTTTCCAGCAAGTGAAAATCCAATTATTTTGATTTGAAGGTTTCGTGGTGGGGTTTTTTTGGGTTTTGTTGTTGTTGTTGTTTGTTTTGTTTGTTTGTTTGTTGGGGTTTTTTGGGGGGGGTTTTTGTGGGTGTTTTTTTGTTTTGTTGGGTTTTTGGTTTTTTGTTTGTTTGTTTGTTTGTTTGTTTGTTTGGGTTTTTTTAATAAACACTTCTAAATATTTGGGAGATTGTTCTTTAAATGAAATAAGCAAATCACAGCCTGCAGAGGACTGCTCTCCCAAGGTGATGGTCCTTCTCCATTTGAAGAACCAGGCACAAGAAGAGAAATCCTGAGTCTCAGATCTTCAATGAAAATTTTTACACTGTAGGAAGGTCTAGCTTCAAAAGATGAGAATAAATTTGCTTGGCACCTTTTTCAACAGGCATGCACTCCATTACGAGTAAAAGTGCATTATTACAGTAAAACAATTGCCCTGACAGAGTGTAAATTCTGACTGCAATTTTTTTTTTTCATTTTGCTTTCTGTTGGGCACTTCTGGTGACACTTGTTTTTCTGCAGTTGCCTATATCCCCATACCACTGGAATTCTCTTAAACCACAGCTAGAGAGGATCTACTCAGATCTTTTGAAAAGTTTCCCCTAAAAAAGAAAACTTCATTTCAAGAGCGTTGCTGACAGATATTGCCTGCCTGCACTTCAGGGAGGCCTTTGACACTGTCTCATTTAAGATCCTCGTGGAGAAGTTGTTGTTTCAAGTACTGGATAAGCAGGCAGTGATTTGTCTTGAGACCTGCTTGAGTGGCTGGGACCAGAGGTTGGTGGAGGCTGGTTGAAGGGTGATTGTACCCCAGGGGTCACACACAGAGTCCAGCCCTGTTTAACACCCTCATTGACAGCTGGGATGATGGGGCAGAGGGTGCCCTTAGCAAGCTTGCCAGCAACACCAAACACCAAACTGGAAGGAGTCTCTGGTGTGCCAGAGGGTTGTGTATCCATCCAGAGGGACCTCAGAGGGCTGCAGAAATGGGAAAACAGGAACCTCATGCAGTTCTGTAACAAGAAATGCCAAATCCTGCACCTGGTGAGGAGAAAATGCAGACACCATGACATGCTGGAGACCACCCAGTGGGAAAGGACCTGTGGGTGCTGCTGAACACCAAACTGAGCATGAACCAGCAACAAACTCTTGTGGTCAAGGTCAGTGCTATCCTGGGCTGCATTAGACAAAGCACTGCCAGCAGGTCCAGAGGGGCAATCCCACTTATTCAGTGCTGGCAAGGTAAAATCTGGAGTTGTGTATCCCATCCTTAGTGCAGACAGTCAGCCCCAGTGCACCACATGGGATGCTGCCTGGCCATGTGCTCCTCACCTCTGACTGCTCCCCATCAGCACAATTTCATGCATTTTGTCCCATCTAGCTTAAAAGATACCTTCCAACCCAAACCATTCAAGGATTTTGTGTGCTGAGTCTATTACCATTTCTTCTTCATGATTGTGTGGGTCCCTGCAATTCATTTTGGCACCTAACTTTAATAAAGAGAACCCTGTACTCTTCACTATGCTATGCAAAACACTGCTACCCCATGGTGGCAGGGTTGGAGTAACCTGCATGACCACTCACCTCTTACTCTCCTTTTTAGTCCTTTAGTTTTGAGCCAGTTTGGCTCAGGAAGGTTTTCCTTGAAGAGAGACTTTCAGCAGTGCTGGTGATGGGGATGCCACAGGGAGGTGCAGTGTCCCATCCTCATTTGCATGCCAAAATATTGTGGGCTACATCTCAAGTACAGGCTCCCTGTCCTCCTGTAACCCCTGGCACGGGCACAAATCATGCAGCAGGCTGCTCTGTCTGCCTTAGAGACTGATTTGCTTTTGTGTTGAAATTTCATGAAGCCTTAATAACTCTCACTCCTAACTTTCCAGCCAAAACTTCACTGCAACTGACCCTGAAAAAAATTTATATATAAACAAAAGTCTGAGAAGTGAATGCAGAGGAGCTGAACTAACTTACTGATTAGGACTGTAATGTCTTAATGGGCAAAGCATGTACCCTCTGAGTCTCTTCCTTTGGCTTGGCTGTGGTGATGGAGAAGAGAGAAAGATCAGCTGAACATAGGAAATAGGCAGACAAGATCCACCTGCCACTGGCTATTGGTCACTTTTGTTACTGCAAGGACTCTCAGGAAAGAGAACCTGACATCTGACAAGATTATATAAGAACCATTAGCACCACCTCCCTATTACCAGTTTTACCACCTTCAAAAGGGTGGTGTTCAGTAAATACTGTGCCAGAGAAATTACATATGTTTTACTAGTAAAAAATATCTCCTCCATCAGAGTTGGACAAATCCTGAAAACACTGAGCTAAGGTACATCATGTAATAATAAGTAGTCAGGCATAAAAACAAACAGAAAATATCACAAGTTTGGTTCACAGCTCAACAATACCTCCATATAACCTCATCTTCCAAATTAATAAGGAAAATAAAATATTTAAGGAAAAGCATAGGGCCATTGTTTTCCCTTCCTGGCACTCAAAACTTGGCCCCAGATCTACTGTGCATTTCATTGACTACTGAGAATGTGTCTGACAAGCTTCAACTGAGTTTTAGGTAAACAGCGGGTATCCCCTATAGAATTAATTATCTCCAAAGCCCTTGAGTTCAACAGCCAGAGATGGTGCAATTCTGCTTTCAGCTGCTGGAGGTGTTGATGGTTCCTTGTTGCTATTCCTTTTGTTTCTTTCAACTGGGGTATTCTCCTCTGGGAATTAATCCTATCGGTCTTGAAGGTAGTCTTGCAAAAGTAGGAATTATGTAAATTAAGGAACAAGCTACCCAGAGAAGCTGGGGATTACACACCCCTGGAAGTGTTCAAGGCTGGATGGTGCTCTGAACAACCTGGTCTAGTGGAAGGTGTCCCTGTCCATAGGGAGGAGTTCAAAGCAAATGGTTTTTCAAGTCCCTTCCAATCCAAATCTTTCAATGATTCTATGATGTTAAGATAGGACATATTTGGAAAGAGGTAAAGATACATAGAGAAAAAAAGCAGCAATGCCCAGGGCAAAAGGGAGGAGACATTTTAATGCTTCAGGGACATTCAGGTTCAGCCCCTGAAGTCTAAATGTACTAATCCATTCTGATTTTCTGGAATGATTGAACGTGTACTTTAACAATATGGATTCTTGCTTTCAGAGCCCAGCCAGCATAAATCACAAATCTGCATTGTCTGCAATATACATGCCACATTTTATTACCTTGGTTCACGGCTGACACTTAATTTAATGCTCACCCTTTCATGTAATATATTCCAAGATATGCATCACTTCACGGTTCTGCACCACGGTGCTCAAATTGCCCATGGTATTGATCTATATGATGATTAAACCTCAGCATTCTTTAGGAACCTGGGCTCTCAGAGCACTAGATGGTGCTAGAGAATGCTCTTAGCCAGCTCCGGGGCTGCATCCCCATAAATTCCCTCCGTGTACCATTTTTTTTGTACAATGTAACAGCATAATCTGCATCCAGCATCTACATTTTCAGCAGGGTTTCAGACTGGCTGCTGGCCTTGCCCATTGCTCTTCCTCACTGGGTGATGAGAAGCTGATGAGTTGTGCCAAGCTGTCACACTCACAAGGTCATGACACTACCTTCAAAAAACAGGGGATATATAACCTTTTTAAAGTGTACTTTTATTTGCACTCTGGTTCCTAAGCCCTAGGACTGTTATGATGCTCTTTATGTGCTCCCTAGGAAAGCATGGGAGTGCTGGGCAAAAGATCAGAGCCAGGCATGGGTCTGAGCAACAAAGTTCAAACCACAGTTCAGACTTGACCAGGGGGAATATGGGAGTTTGATTCTGAACCATCCAAAGTAAAGAAACCACCCTTGGAAACCAGATGGAAACCACCCTTGGAAACCAGATGGAAACCATCCTTGAAAACCACCCTTTCTCACCAGATGAGAAAGACAATTAGGAAACAGGGCAAGGAGTTGTAGTTCTGTGTCTGCTAACAGCTAAACTTTTTGCCTGGAGCACATGCTGGGAGAGCAGGGTTTCAGGGAGAGCAGGGCAGCCTGCACCCAGCCAGAGGTTTTCTCCTGTCATTGAGGGCAGAAGGAATCTTTAGATGGTTCAGTAGGGTTAGACTGGAATGTGTGCTGTGATGTGCAGAAAGGGAAAGCAAGTGAGCTGCACCTCACCTCAGAGATGACCCTGCCATCAACACCAATGGGTCATTTTGTCACCAGCAGCTGTGCCACGTGAGGACAGGCTCCTGGAGAGAAACCCAAGAGCTGCTCCTTCTTCTCCTACCAGGTGGCCTAGGATGTGAGGTGTCCCAGGGAACCAAGGCACACAGACACTGGTGGCATAACAGGGGTGATACAGGGCACTTTCCCTCTGAGACAGCTCAGCTGTGAGGCTGCACACTGGGCTCTACAACACCCAGGTGCTTATAGAGCATCCACAGAGCCCGGTGCTATTAACCGGGGTTCAATCCCTGTATGGGCCACTCACTTCAGAGCTGGACTTGATGATATTTGTGGGTCCCTTCTAACTGTGAATATTCTGTGATTCTCTGATCCAAATCAGCAATATTTGATCCAAATCAATCCAAATATTTTAATGGCATTGGTGCTGTGGGAGATGCTGTGCGGCTGTGCTTATCCATGGGGTGGTCACGCTGCAGCACAAGGCAACACCTGCTGCAACTGCTGCAGACAGCTGGAGCAGCCACTGGGACACGGACACTGGGCAGCCTTGGGGTTAGTCCTGGGGCACAGCTGGCAGCCAGCACCCCTCCTCCTCCTCCTCCAGCAGGGCAGCTGCAAGGGCAGGGCAGCTGCAAGGGCAGGGCAGCAGCTTCCCCAGGCGCCGACACCGCACAGACCTGGTCTCCTCCTGCCTACGCAGCACAGGCTGAAGCCTGCAGCAGCTGCAGCTCCCTCATCCCACCAGGCTGCAGGATCAGCCCAGGGACATCCAAACCACAGCTCCCCAAACAGGCTGGACCAGGCACGATGGGGCCAAGCTCATGGTGGGCTCATCTCCTGCGGCTGGTTCCTCCTAAACGTGGTGTAGCTGCCACATGTCCATGCAACACCAGGGTGCAGCCCCTGGCCAGGCCATGCCTCATCCCACCAGGAGTGCCAATGAGGAGCAGTGCAGAGTAAAAAACCACGGCTTGTACAGCATGGAAATCCAGGTGGGTGTTATGGGCCCTGCACTTATGTGCCTTTGATATCACAGGCTGAAAGCAACTGCTTCTTTTGGCTCTTTTAACCTTGGTTTCTTTGATGACACGTGTTCCCATTCTGCTTGGTGATGGCATTGAAACCAGATGGAAATGCCTTGAAGAACCTAGATATGATGGAATTACATCATCACTAAATCCACCAATCTGACAACAGCTAAAGAATGACATATCCAGGGGACTAAACTTGCATTTTCAGCACCATTAAGATGTTTAAGGGACACAGTCAGATGACATTAGGCCCATGGCCTGTTTTGAAACATCACAGAATCACTGGGTTGGAAGACACCTCCAAGATCATCCAGTCCAACCCAGCCCTAACACCTCAACTAAACCATGTCACTGAGTGCCACATCCAGTCTTTTCCTAAACACATCCAGGCAGATCCACCACCTCCCCAGGCAGATCATTCCAGTACTTTATTATCAGTGGAATCATTATCATTTTTATTCTTGTTGAAATCAAAAGAATTGTTTGTATGAATAACAAGGTAATATTATTCAGCACTCCAGAAGGTGAAACTGCAAACCAAAGGGGAAACCCCACTGCTGGGCTGGTTCTCCCACTCCAGTACTGTGCTTAAAGTCTCTGCACTGCTGAAGAAACCTGCCATGGTGTCTCATCCCTGTCTCATGGTATATCACCTACAGCCTTCTAACATCACACAGGGAGGAGGGAAATTTGCTTTTAATTGATTGTTAACCTACCCATGTCCCTCTGTGTGCCTTTTATTTACATTAGCAGTCTGAAAGAGCAAAGTATTCCCCTTCACATTTCACTCTGCTGGAGAAACAGGTTTGCTGTCATCACTCCTCATAAGCACAGCCTGAGACCCGCTTTCCCAAACTCTCCCTTCCACCATTTGTCTTTACTACCTCATAGCTGTCAGCTTTTCTTCTAGCTGCTACTATGAAATGAGCACGGGGTCGTTTTGGCCAAAAAACACTCAAGAATCAAGAATTAGAGGAGGAGGGGAGCAATTACTGATCTTCGAAGGGAAAACTGGAGAAAGCTGGGAAAGTATCCTCAGCTGAGGGTTGCAGCCCTCAGTCTCCAGATCGATAATCACCATTAATCTTACCCAATAATACAGTCAAGGGAATTGTAAGCAAGTATTTATCCCAGCATCACCAGGGTTCTCTAATCCTTCTGCCACAAAGAAACCTCTTCTCTTCCAAAATAATTCGATATGTGGAGAAACCTTAAAGTGGCATTCAGTTCTCTTATTGCAACAGCTGTATTAAACAAAGCTTGACAGTGCTCTTTGACTGCCTTATCCAACAGAATTTTCCTCCAGCAATTTATTTCATCCATGCTGCCTCAGTTTCTCCACCAGTAAAATGCAGAGTGAGCGCTTCTGGTTTGACACTGTGACAAGGTGTGTCCAAGGAGAAAATGAGTTTTTTAAGAGCTTGTTGATTTTCTTTCCCCTGCTAAGTGGGTACTCACACATATAGAGAGTCAGGTTAGAAACATTCCCAAGAACCTGGGAGAAGTAAATAGCCCAAATCACTACAGAGACAGTCCTTGTTTGACCACCCCATGAAAAAACAGCATGTTGTGTTCAGACTCTTTCTGTTACATGCTTTAATAGACAAATGGATAAATACATTGATTTTCCCCAAATAAAGAAACCTTCTGCAGAAAAAGCCACTATATTTTAATATCACTGCAACTTCCAATTGGTACAGAAAGCCTAAACACTTCTTTCCAAGCCATTGGTTTCCCAGAAGGTGGAGGTTTTTCACTGGCTATTGAAAATTTAGACACGGCAAACAAATCACCATAAGCAATAATATGGCTAAAATATATATTCCTGTTTTATCTACAAGTTTAAGCCAGGCAGTAAGCCCCATCCTCCAAGTATATGCCCAAGCCAATCACTATCATCTACTACCTTTAATTTAGTTACACTGTCCCGAAGGGCTTGTATGTTGCATCAAATACTGCAAGGATTTCAGGATGAAAGAAAAGGTCCTGTTCTTCAGGACAAGAAAGGGAAGTCAAAGTGAAGGCAAAGAGAAAGCACCTTTCTTTACTCTGTACAAGCTTCTTGGCATCCTGCTGGGTAATTTCCCCCATTTTGGGGATGCAGATGAAGATGGAAGGGGGCTGAATTATCACTTTTTCAGTGAAGTCCTAGGCAAGAATAGCCCACCAGAGGGGTGCCGGTTCACAATTACATTCAATCAACACAACACCCCCCCTGTGCTCTAAGCGGGAACCAGCAGGCACTGGTGGTGGTCCAGGTTGTCACCTGGGTGCTGTCACCCACCTGTCTGCCACCAACCCCGCGCCCTTTTCGGGGGAGCGGGATCCTCCAGCCCTAAGCCGGGTCTGCACGCCAGCCCGGAGCCAGGCTGTCCCCTCACTCCCCTCCCACCTCCCCCTCGCCGGCCGCCAGGACTTTGTGTCCTAAAAGCTCATTCTTTCCATGGCGTAAAAAATAACCCAGCATGTGCTCCTCTCCAACGCCGCCCGTCTCCACCGCGGCCCCGGGTGGGTTGTTGTTGTCGTTCGGCTCTGCCTCTCCTGAAATAACAGAATTACAGCGGGTCTGATCCTGCAAAGTGCTGAGTAACAGCTCGTTCCCAATAAATTAGGCAGGCACTCAGCGCCGCAGCCTGATATTTGTATCCATGTCCTCCCGGATTATCAGTCTCTCCTCCTCGCTCTCTGCCCGGCCCCTCCGGGAGCAATTATCTGTGAATGAGAACAGAATAACTCTTTTAGCAGAAGGTTTCCACACACTGCACAAGGAGCGCTCTGAATGGATTTATCATGCTTGCTAAAAAGGGAGGTGGCAAAAAATCCGCCCCCCACCCTTTTCTCTCTTTTTTTCTCCTATGTTTTAAGGAGAAATCCCTAAAGCGGCTGCCGTTCCCCCGTGGCTCCACACACCAGGGGAGAAAAAAA
>VXBR01001547.1:383281-394825 GCA_013400215.1 Cisticola juncidis | reverse complement strand
TTTTTTTCCAAACAGAGCCCCAGCAGTTTTGAGGCTGGGGAGCTGCAGAATGGTATTTCTGCAAGGCACGTTCCTGCAGGAATACCCCCGTGGGTCTGCTCGGCTGCACGGCGGTGACATCTGGCAGGAGTGGCTGCGGTGGGATGGATGAGGCTGAATCCTGCCTGCTGCTGCCTCCATGCACCAGGCAGAAGATGCAGCACGATGCCAGGGCAGTGGGCAGCCCCGAGGAGGAGATGG
This sequence comes from Cisticola juncidis, assembly GCA_013400215.1. Taxonomy (NCBI): domain Eukaryota; kingdom Metazoa; phylum Chordata; class Aves; order Passeriformes; family Cisticolidae; genus Cisticola; species Cisticola juncidis. The sequence continues at coordinate 394,585 of VXBR01001547.1, read as the reverse complement.
GGCAGCAGTGTCTCCAAAAATACCCTCCAGCAAACTAGAATATTTTTTCCTTCAGTAACAAGTACCAATTTTTACAGAAGAGACTTTTAGTTATATTTTCGGAAAACAGTAAGATTTTTTTTCAAGATCAATGTGCTTTATGGGAGTGGAGAAATTAGGTAGAAGACAAAAAGACAAAAGATAATTTTCCCCTAATGAACAATGTCCACTAACTCCCCACAGCACAGGAGGAGGGAAAGACCCAACAGGCATTTTTGTCTGCACATCTGTAGGTTTTCATTGCTGTATCTTTTGTGCACAGTGCCAGGCTGCACACAGACCCCAAATAAGCCAGGGAGGGAAAGTGTCCCAGCAGGAGAGGCTCTAAACGAGGTGATGGCCTGACTTGCAGCAAGCAGCAGCGTTAGGGATCTGCCTTTTTTGCTAACAGGGGAAATCAGTGTTCAGCCAGCAGATGAATGCAGTGCAGTCACCAGCACATGATGGGCTGATGTCGACCGTGGCAGCGCTCCAGAGGTAAAAAGGAGCAGTAAAATTGCCCTCCTTGTTGCCTTCTCCATCCATATGAATAAAACCCAATGTGTGAGAGGGAGGGCACCTCTTCTGAAAGCAAACCCAAAGACCAAGTTTTACCTGAGACTCCAAGCTTGCAGGGTTCAGTCCCACACTGAAGCATTTCCACAGTTAAACACCACCACCACACCCACCCAATTTCCACCACAATTTCACCACTCCGTAGGAAAAAGCCACCCAGGAGATTGACACTGCAGAAAGAGGAGAGGTGAGAGATAAGGTGACAAACCTTATCAATCCATGAAAAAACAGAGAGAAAGGGTAGATGTGTGGAAGAAAACCACAGCTATGGTCAGCAGGAAGGGATCCCTGAGGGCTTTCTTAAGCAGTGTCTGGACCTGTGCTCTTCTGCTGATGTCTCCTGACCTGGCAGCTGCCCTTGTGCCACAGTGCCCAGTGACACAGCCACCAGCCCACCCAAGCCCAGAGACCATCAGGCTTTGAACAGCAATGCCAGCTCAGGACACAATGCCCACTTAAAATACAGCTTTTTTCCTCCCCCACTTTTGGTTTCCAGAGTCATTGGTTCAGCAAAGATGGTTTTAGCTTGATCACTCTTGTCTCTCTATCAACACATTTCTTTTTACATTTTCATCCTGGTTTTGACTCTTGATCCAGCTGTGGGGGAGAATGAACTAAAACGCCCTCAGCATTCCAGGTCTCCATCACTCTCCTTTTCTGTGTCCACTTTAATCTTACTAAGATTCATACTTTGAACAGGAACTTGCCAATAGATCACTGGACCAAGGTTTTACTTCAGATGGATTGCACTCCCAGGTCAGGCACCCCTTTCTTGTGTGATCTTGAGAAGAATCCCCCTTCCCCACATCCTGTAAAATGGATATTGTAACTTCTTCATTTCCTTACTGTGCTTATTTTAGTCTCAAGAAAGAGACTGTCTCACGCAAAGTTTATGCACAGCAACACAGTGACAATTATTTGATTTTATCTTAAAGTATCTTTACCCATTATTTAACAAAATACCCAAGTTCCTGACAAAGTACTGGAGAAAAAACATATCACCAACTCCTTTTCCACGTGATTAATCCTTGTTAAAAGTATCACACCACTGTGTCCAGCCCATACAACTGTTCTAGGTGCTGTAGTTGTCTAATGAACCTCAACTTTATTGTCTGCAAGTGCTGTCTTCTTCCCAGGAACCCCCTCGGTGTGGTCCAAGGGAGCACTGATGGGCAGTGAGGAAAGAAAGTGGGGACACACTCAACCAGCCCAAAGGATAAATGTCACAGTGACTTCTGCCACCCAACCCCGTGTTCCATGGCTGCAGATGAAGCCAGGGTGGCCAACAGAGACGGGCAGGACTGAGCCATTTGCTTCTGCCTCAGTGCTGCTGTGTAACTTGGGGAAATGGGTTTTGTTTCCCACACCTCAGTTTCCCCACCTGGAACACAGAAATAATTTTCTTGGCTTCTTTTTAGAGGCCTTTCAGATGAACAGCCCGTTTAAAGAGGTAAGTTGTATTATAAGCAACGGACTCTGATGTCTGCCAAGAACCAAAAGTGATATGAGGGAGATGAAATTCAGGCCACCTCATCAGCAAAGCATGTTGACCTGGCCTTCAAGACAAGGTTAGGGCTCTTGGAGAGAGCACATTCCTTTTTGGGACGGAAAGGAGTGGACATAGACCCAGCACATGCTTTCCTATTATTAGTCATTTGTATCCATGTATTGCTGCAAGTGTGTACAGCCCTCAACAACCCACCAAAGCAAGGCCACTGCCTGAAGTCATCTAACCCAGCAGCTCGACCTCACAATGGGGGATGAGGAGAAGCTGCCAGGTAATTTCCCCGTGATGGCTAGAGCAGGATGGATGCAACCAGTCCTCACCGAGCCTGCAAGCCCCAGCACCTCCATGAGCCTCTCAGCAGGACTGGAGAGGGACGAGGGCAGGCAGAGGGACCTGCCTGGGCACCAGCTGGAGAGCTCGGCATCTCCAGAGGACCAGGTGGGTGACTCACATTTGGCTGGGGGAAGCAGGCGAGGTGCAGGCACAGATGAGGCTCCTGAGGACCTCACAAACAGGGCTGGAAGCACGACCCAGAGCTGCTCCGCACGACAGGGCCAAATCCGTCCCTGGCACGGCTCCCTCGCGCCGCCCCGGCGTGTTTGTGTAAGGATCCAGCCCTGGCCGTGCTGGAGGCACCGGCTGCTCGGGGCTGGCTGCCATGCCAGCCTGGAGGCCCAGACACGAGGACAGTGCCAGATGCCAGGCATATTTTGTCAGCTGTGTGGGCTGTGGGCCGTCACACGGGCTGGCTGTGCACCTGCGCGACCCCGCGCCGCCCGCCAGGGACAGCCAGCCCAGCGCTCTGAGCACGGTGCCTGCCTGCCCCGAGCTGGGCACGGGGACAAAGCAGCCCCCCACTGATGACCCCGGGGTTCTGCTGCAGCTGGGACTGATGCAGAAGCTAATGCATGAGTCCAGGACATCCCTCTAGTCACCCTGGAAGGTTTGGAGACCAGACAGGGGGTCTGGGATCTGTACAAGGGGCTCAGCCAGCCTCACATAGAGCCCAGGAGGACACTGCCTCTGATCCCTGTCCATGGGAGTGAATGCCCACATTGTATGAAGAATCACAAGCTGAGAGAATTCAAAATAAGTAGTAGTTAGTTTATCAGAGAGTGTGAATGTAGAATCCAGGATTTTTAGTACAGGGGCTTGAAGAGGCAAGATGGAGGAATTGGGGAGTGCCCCTGTCCTCCTGTTCTTGTTCTCGTCTCCCATTTTCTGCTGAGTTGGATCACAAGGATTGGTTTAGAGTAGAAATGACATGTTAACACAGGTAGTAAGTATTGGTAAGGATTTGTAAATAACAGTACATTGTGGATGGTGGCTGGATCAAGGGGACTGTACGTAAAGTCTGGGACCCTCTGATCCACCCAGTCTGCTCTGGTGGGGATGCCTTGCAGAGCTGAGAAAGAACTAATGAAAGAATAAACAACCTTGGAAACGTGGACTGGCAGGCTCTGTTTGTCTTCTCTGGCTCTGGACCTTTTGGGCAAGAAAAGCTCAAAAACCCTACATACCTCAGGAAACAGCAACCCCGAGGAGAATCTCTTGCCAGGATTTGAGGTGTGCAGCCAGCCCGGCCCCACCGTGCCCGGCCGTCCGGGATCACAGGATGCCCAGAGCTCTCCGTGCTCCTGGTGCTCCTGGTCCAGCCCCTGGAGCTGGTGCAGCTCTAAAGGTCTCCTGATGCAGTTGCTGAATGTTGGGGATCCTCCAAGCAAAGATAAGGCCAGAACAGATTTCTGGGAGAAGAGCTAACACAGGGATGACTAACACGAGATGGGAAGTGTGTTTAGTACCCAAAGGCAAGAGCTGCATCAGGAACTATTTGGGGGTTAAAAAGTTCTCAGATGTGGGGGACTGCATCTCAAGGGGTCAGAGAAGGAGGCATTGAAGGATAAAGCTGCATTTACCTATTTTATCATCCCCTCTGCAACAACCCGGGCACCAGCCCCCAGCACATCCAGAGGAAAAGTCCTGCCATGTCCAGCCCCTGTGCAGGAAACACACAATGGGTGGTGGCCTTCACATTCTCTCTCTGAGCAATTCAACTAATTACCACAGCTAACTAGCATTAGGATGAAACATCCAGCATGGGCAGCAGACTCTTAGGAAATACATTTTGGAGCCTTGAGACACAGGAAAATGATTTCCCAAGCACCATGTGCCCAGCACAGCCAGCTATGTGACTTTTCCTCTTTTTCCTCGTCAGTTCTTGGTTCTCACATGCAGATGATTTTTAATGCCAAAGCATTGTGCTTCATCCCTCTTTATGTCAGGCCGCAGGCTCACCACGTTTTGGACTGGTTGCAACCCATCTGGTTTCACTAATACTTCTAATACAACATTTATAACTAGCTGAGGGCTGATCATATGACGGGTGTAATCCCTAAGTCATGTGCCAGTTGTGGTTATTCTACACCTCAAGCCATTTTTCTGTATTTTGGTGTCCATAGCCTGCTGGGGTTTGTGTTTTCTATATTTTGTCTCTGTTGTACCTTTCCACCTTTGGAACCTGGCATTAAAGAAGGTTGTCTCAGTAATTAAGAGAAAAAGAATCACTTTGTTTCCCCCCAAAAAATGTGAAATGAGATGAAAGAATCAACCAAAGCCATTTCTTGCCATCATCTTTGGATTTTCTGAAGGAATTTGTGCTTAGGAAAGTTGTTGAATCTAAACAAAATCATCTCAACAAGCTCTTGCTTCCCACTGCCAGAAGGATCATCCAACAGAAACCAAAACCAGGTCTGACAGCTTTAGCTTATCCATAGCCAGCTGTGGCAGCCCAGCTTCACCTTCAGTGGACACAGGACATTTCCTGTCTGACCATCAGGTGCCAGGGAGGAAAGATTCTCTCTATTAAAGGGGGAGTTTCAGCTGCATGCAGGTACTTCCTTCTTGTTCTTCCTGTCCTTCTTACCCTACATGGCCAAGGTGGGCAAGTGGGAGGGATCTCTGGAAAGATGCTTAGACACAACCACAGATGTTCTTGAACCTTCCCAAATAGAACTTTATAAAATATCTTGAAGAAATTTTGGGTGAGACAGTATTTGAAGGAAAAAAAAAAACAAAACACCTAAATAGACAAACTAAACCCACTTTTTCCTTAGTTTTGAAAAGAATGAATATCATTACTGTTGAGCCACTGGCACCAGGCTAGGACCAGCCTCGTGTGGCTGCAGAGGCAGAAGGAGAGTGAATTCTCCCTTTCCATGGGTGCTTACAGTTGGCCACAGCCTGCAAAAGCAAATGATTTAATGATTCATGCTGGCAAGCAGGGGAGGATGACTTCAGGTTTGAGCTTCCCACATCACTTCCAGCAGCTCCCCCCGCAGATCCAACACGTCAGTGGCCAAGAGGATTGCACAAGGCAGAGCCAAGGGGTGCTGCCTTCTCAGCCTCTGGGGCAGGAGCACAAAGCAGGGTCCCTCTGTGGCACAGGGGAATTCAACAGCGAAACAGAGGCTGGGCATCAACCCCAGGAGAAACCAAACCTCCCCTTTTTGTGCAGAGCCCTTGAGCAGCAACAGCCTCTACCCCACGGGTCAGTTTGTGCAGGACGGCTCCCAGTAATGAGATTAAGAAGCTCTTCACTGCTTGGATCGCCTCACAGTGGGAAGATCCAAAATCAACTGATGGAAAACAGGATAATTCCTCCTGCAGAGGGAGCAGGATTGTTTGTGGAACCAAATGATCAAACAATGATTCTGAGCGCTTCAAATGTGCCATGCCCGGAGACACCTAGCCCAGCACCTGGTTGGGAGCCCATGGGGGCACTTCTGTGGGGCTGTCAGTGTTTGAAGGTGGCAGAGGTGACAGGGAAAAGGAGCAGTCATTCTCTCAGGCAAATCCCACTGTGAACCTCAGGGCTGGAGGCTCAGCTCCCACGAGGAGCTCTTGAAGGAACTTAAAAACTTGAATTGCCGCAGGATTTGTGACTGAGCAGTCCCAAATAACACATCCACCCTCACATGAGAATGTGCAAAACACTTAATTGCAGAACTGGGTCTCCCCTTCCCCACAGGCACCACATGGCTTTGTAACTTGCACAAACCCTTATCTCCAAAGAGAAAGATACTCTCAAAATGTTCCAGTATCTGCCTTGCCAAACAAATTTTCTGGTTCATCCAGCTCTCATGGGATTTGGCACTGAAGAGGGTGAACTGGCTGAGCAGCAGCAGGCTCCTAGAACTTGTGACAGGAGAGCAGAGCAAATTTTGGAAACCCATCAAATCTCCACCATCAACAATGGGAGTCAACCAACCAACCTCTCCAAGAGCCTTCATGAGTGAAAGTATTTCACACTAAAGACAGTCACACATTTAACATGTACACATTATTTCAACTCCAACAAGTTTCAGAGGCTTGTCCGAAATTATTTGTAAAGGCTTTGTACATTTCTGGTTTTCCTTCAGTCTCTCCCATGACAGGGTGTGAAGTCTTGTGACAGTCAAGACCCTACTAAGAGTTCCCAGTGTTCACACAGAGCTTGACACCTCAAAATTACATTATTCAGGGTCTTCTTCATCTGGAAGAGTGAATGGACTATAGCTGGTCTGAAAATTGAGTTTTCTTCTCTCGCAAAAATTCTGACTTTTACTTAAAATAAACAGAAACAGCTAAAAATAAACTTTCTGCTTTTAGATATAAAACTCCAGTAAACAACTGAAATTCATGCCAAAACCAGACACTTCTCAAGGAAAAAAAATGCTTAATCCACAAAGGCATTTTCTGACAGAAAGCATTTGAGAGGTAAATATTTTGGAGCAGCCTTGGAAATTCTCTTTTACCTAGCTCAGTGCAGTGCACATTACTTATTTTAAATATGAGTTGGGACATTGACATCTGGACCTTTAAAAAGAGAAATCTTTATTATCCTCCCTTCCAGGTAAGCTCCGTAATAGATCCTCATAATGATTCTGTGCTTTCCTCCCATCCCATTTCCACCTTGATTGTGACCAGGTTTGATACTTATCATGATATATCTGTGGATTCGAAAGCAAATTACTATCTCAGAAATTTATCAGGGGCTCTGAAGGTCATTAGGAGCAATCAGTAGCAGGAAAATGGTTTTAATTTAGAGTGAATGTGAAAATTAAAGAGCTCAATATCTTGTTTGACTGTGCATCATGTTTGGCTCTGCTCAAAGGTGGGTGGAAAGCACAGGAATAAAAATGTCCACATGAAAACTGGAGTCAGGTCCACAGCCCATATTTCACTAGGCTCCTGTTTCAGGGCAGCTGAGGTTGGCTTTCTGATCAGCTCAGCCCGGTATCACAAAGAGAAACATTATCGGCTCTTTCTGCTGTGCTAATATCCAATTTATTTTTCAGCAGTGTAATTTCCTGCCTGCTCTTTGAACAGCTATCAAAGGACAAGACACCAGATCATGGCAGACATTCCTCTAGTGCTGACATCTGCTAAACTAGTCAGTCTGTTCCTATACAGCCCACTCAATGCATCCTAAAATATTTTATAAGCCACCAGTTGAACAGAAAATGGTAATGTGGGTCCCTGACCTTTATTTGAGCCACCTTGATGTTCAGTACAGATGGGGAATCACAGTTCAGCCACCAGAATTTCTGGGTCCACTCATTTTAGGGTTTCTGTGTTACCTCCAAACCCAGTAAGATCCACTTAATGCCCTTCATATCCTTCACTGTTTTTCATCTGAGAGCACTGGCAAATCTGCATATGAGGCTTAATCCAAAAGCCTCTGAAAACCAATGGAAAGATAGTTTTGGATCATGCCTATAAGTGCAAGACTTTATTTAGAAAACTGCTTTCTGCAGCTTTGCTGGAAGGTGTTTGTCCTTTGAACAAGCACTCAACCAGCAGGGGACACATTCCAACAAAACACCTGCACACCCAGGAAAAGGTTGGTCTCATTCCATTTAGAAAAGCCCAGAAATATCACTGATAAGCTATAGCTCTAACTTATGTGTCTTAGCTCTCTGGTTATTTTTGCTTTGGGTGACACCACTGATACCATGAATAAATATCAACATGTTTCACAAACATAGGCAAGTACAGCAGGGACTACTCACAGCCCATTTTCAGAGTTATTCATGGAACCTGAAGTCTCTGTGTCACTGTCTCTTATGTCCTCTCTGGCTGTATCCCAAAATATTTCCCATGCCAGTGCTGACTTCTGCCTTAGTTTTGAGGTCTGCAGCCAGAGGAAAAAAAAAGGAAAAAAAAAAGATGCCTAAGCACCTGGGTGTTTTCTTGAAGGTCTGATTGCAGGTTTGCCTCAACCAGTCACTGTTCAAGGAGTCCTTTTCATTGCTTTCTGCTCCTCACCATCTTTCTGGGTTCTGAGTGTGACTTCTCCTATCTCTGATTCACATCTCCCTGACTTCATTCCCTTTCCATCTGTCCTTGTCCTGGGTCCTTCCCTGTGTCATTGCTCTTCCCAGTCTTCAACTAAATCCCAGGCTAAACTTTTATTTTCTCCTTGAAAGAGTTCCTAGAGGTATTTTGGCCAAATTTCTGGCCTGTCATCTTGATTATCCAGACCACAGCATTCTTCAAAGTCATATCCATTGACCAGATTTGTTCTCATTCATTTCTTTTGAGCCCTGCCCAATCCTGGCCACCTTGCTGAGACCCTCAGTCTAATTTCTCTTTCCCTGTATTCTTTAGTGCACTGTTCAGCAGGGCCCTGATCAGGACAGAAGTGAGGAGTTCACAGGCCAAACTGTCAGAAAGTTGATAATGCCCACAGTGCATGCATTTATGTGCTGTGAAATGTGTTAGGAGGCCAAAGTGGAGAAACTGTATTGCAGAACTGCCTTGAATTTTGGCAGGGGTCGTATTTTATATCATATTAAATGTAGGAAGACATTTACTGACTAGCACTAACCCATGTCTTGCATTAAACTGATGTATTGGTTACCAGTCACATCTTTCATATTTGAAGTAATTGAGCTTTTTCTCTACTTTCAGGATGCTGACAGGCAGTAACACAAAACTGAAGAGTTGTACTGAAAGGAAGCTGAAAGGGAAATTTAGGAGTCAAATGGTTTCAGGACTCACAGACTCTATTTAAACAGTACTTTCAGAAAGGGAACATGGAAGAAACATGCACACAGGTAAGCCAATGTTACAAGTCAATACAAATGTATTAAAAAATCTTCTGAAGAGCAATTTTCTAAAGCTCTGAAAGCTACTAACAAAAGCTGCCTCAAAGCAAGTAGTTTTCCAGACAGCTGTTCAGACTGATAGATGATCAATATGTGATAGATGAGCACTCAAGACACATTACCTCATGATAAGAAAGTCAAATAAATACTGAGGATGCATCCCACACTGCATCCTTTCCTTCTTGAGAACACATCTGAAAAGAAACCTCAGACTGAAGCGTCGGTAGAAAAGATTTTCAAACAAACTGATAAAATTAGTAAAACCAATCTGCAAGACCAGACAGCATTCACCCAAGAGCTCCATGGAAATCCAAAGAGGAAATTGCTGAATGCTTATCCATGGTGCAGAGCCAGCCTGCTGTTTAAATCAGCCAGTGCCAAAAGAACAGAAGCAATAAATGTGATGCAAAATGAAAAAGCAGTTTCCAGAGAAGCAATGAATAGAGACAAGTGTGATTCTGTGTAAGGCAATCTGATAAACATTCTAAAATAGAACATTAGAGACATCAGAGAGCTGAGTGTAATGGGGAAGAGTCAAGTGTTGTATCTGTAGGAGGCATTAAAAAACAAACTGAGTTTTTTGGGGCTGTCACTGAGGGAATAGATGTGAGTGATGCCGCTCACTTGGCTTTACAAATGTGAGAACCTATGTAAAATTTCAAGGTAAGAGCTACCCTGGATGGTTTTCTAAAAATGAGAACTTAGTGCTCCACGGGAATTAAAAAGGCAAAGAGAAAATTAAAAACTAGTAGAAAAATACTTCAGAGCAATATTACAAATTTTTGCACATAGCTCCAATGCACCAGTCTCAGACAGGATAGAACAGAACTACAAAATGCAAGAAAGGGCAACAAGACACCAAAGACAGGGAACAGTTTCCAGACAAAAGAGCCAGAATAGGCTAAAACCCTTCATCTTGGGAGAAAAAACAGCAGAGGGGATCTGAGAGAGGTCTGTGAAATCACGACTTGCATGGAGAAGGTGAGCAGGAAATAATTGTGCACCATTTCTCAAAACTTCAAGGGCCAGACAGACACTAATGAAATGAAAACACTAATGAAATTATGAGACACAGAGTTAAGAACAGAAAAAAAAAAAAAGGACATTTCTCTCACAAATGAGTTATGAGACTGTCATGAGCACTAAAATTTACAAATTAGTACAAATGGGCTTAAAGCAGTAATGGTAGCTAACCCCAGCAGGGTTGTTAAACACCATAATCCAAACTCAACCTCAGGAGATCCCTTAGCTGCTGACTGCCAGAAGCTGGAATGATGTACCACAGGCAGCACCACTTTGCTCTCAATGTGCTTCTTACTTTTTTTCTTTCAAGCTTCTTAGAATCTTTCTATTTTATGATTTCCAGATAAGTCATGGCAGCATGACCCCGGATCTCATGTCCTTATTCACTGACGTGCCTCCACAGAAATGTATCCTGATATAAAGTTCAAACTTAACCAGGGACAAGGTGCTACATGAGATTTTGTGGAAAAACACACAATTGGTACACTCTAATAATAAATTCAGCCTTTCTGATGAATGATTAACAGCAGAAAACAATAAACTTCAGCAGATGATAAGACCACCATGAAGAGGAGTGAAGTAGACATTCTCTACCTTCCCAAAACTTCAATTTCTCCACCATGGTGGAAACAGCCCACTGGAGATGTGGGCTGGAAAAGCTCATATAAGTGAAGCTGTACTCTTCCCTTTTTACCATTAAAAGCCCTTTTACACCTGGAGAATCTGACCAGAGACTTTGGAATAAATATGCCTCTAATTGCACACTCTTTACATAACCACTAAGAGTCACTGGGAAATCCTGGGACCTTGCAGACCACAATCAACAGCCACCATTGAAAAATCTGGCAAACAAATGTTTGCATTGCCTTCACCCACAAAAGTAAACTTCCACCCAAAATTTATGGGCTTTAATTGAAACAGAGTCTGTCCTGTACCTATGTCCTATTTTAGGTCAACTGTTCTTTTTCTAAAACAAAAGAATATTAAGTGAAAGACTTGAATATCTTCAGATCACTTTTTTTTTTTTTTTTT
>VXBR01001547.1:316822-375533 GCA_013400215.1 Cisticola juncidis | reverse complement strand
CCTTGCCGGGCTCTGCCCGCCGGGACCCCGCGGGGCTGGAGGGTGCGCAGGGACCGGGGAGCGTCCGCGCTGCCCGGCGCCAGGGGAGGTGAAGGGCAGGAGCCGAGTGGCCGCCTGACAGGAGGGGAAGTCTGTTCAAAATGCCTGGAAGTACCAACCCTAGAACTGTGCTAACACTCAAGATAAATAAATAAGGGCTTTTAATTTGCTTGCAGTTAGAAAGTTTTGGACTTTTTTTCCCCTGGAGGGAGAGTTGTGTAGAGGGTGAAAAATAAAACAAACCCGAGGAATCCCTCTGGGTGGAAACAGAGTGTGTAGAGACGCACTTGGTCACGCTGGGAGCTGGGGTGATGCTCCTGTACCAAGAGCACGTGTACTTGCCAGCTGTCCAGATCCCAAAGGGATCACCGGGAATTTGGGCAGCACCGTGCTCCTCTTGACTTTGATGCAGGCTGTCTGAGCCGTCAGAGTCTCTGGGGTACTTACAGCAGCCTCTGAAACTTTGTATATGCCCTGTGTACTAGGGATAGCCAAGCAGAGCTGTGGTCCTCTTCCAGTTAGATTCCCATGATTTTTACTGTAGAGTATGAAGTGTGTCTGGTGCTGGGCTTTCTTGCTGAGAGGACTTGAAAATCCTCATAGTTGTGTGTAAAGGATAATAGATGTGTTCACACTGTCAGGGTGGCACTTTTGAAAGGTAGATGAAAGGTTTTGATCAAAATCCTTGCGTCACCTCCCCAGGATGAGGAGAGCTCATCCTGGGGAGGTGACGCAGAGAAACCCCAAGGCTCTTGTATCTTCTGCACAAGGATAAATCAGTGCCCTGGCCCCTGTACTCAGCCCTCTCTGCATATAGGCACCGTGTACAGTGCAGTGCTAGACAAAGATGTGCTGTCACATTGTGCAAGCCCAGCTGTGCTGGCGTTTCTGCCTGATGGGACTATTCCAGGTGTGCAGGAAGGAGGAAATGCACAGGGCTCAGAGGGCTGTAAGCTGCAGATGAGTCTGACTGTGAGAGGTGCTAAGCATCACCTCTCCCAGGATGGTCCTTCCAACCTGGTGGGAGCAGCATGCTCTGCTTGCTGCAGAGCTCACACATGCAGGCTTTTCCCTACCATGTTTTGGACAGTACTAATCTGAGCCATTCCCCAAGTCTGGTCCCTGTAGGATTCAATCCTCTCCTGCTTTGAGGAAATGTGCTTGTTCCTATCTTCAGCATGCTGCCTGCAGCCCTTCTCAATGACTGGTATGTCCTGGGTAGCTGCACCCCAAGAGTTAATCCTTTCCCATCATCTATTTCTGCAAACACATTTCAGGGGCTGAGACCAGGACTGTATGTCAGGAGAGAATCGCTGTGAGCAACTAAACTGGAGCATTTTTGATCATTGTGCAGTGGTGGGATCTGACTGCTCCTGTTATAATCCCAGTAACCCACTGCGTGCTGGGTGTTGTCCCCCGGTGCTGAGAGGCCGCCCCTTGTAGATGAAATCTCCAGACTTGATATATTTTGTTTCTGTAAGCTACTTCCATATTTCAGTTGTTTGGCGGCTGTGTGTAACACGCCTGGAAGTGTCAGTCTAATTCTCCATGGACAGACATCTACACCGCCGAAACCGCAAGGGGAAGTAGCACTGATTTCCCAAATCACTGGCAATCTTGTTCTAGGCTGAGCCTCAAGCACAAGTCAGGCAGGCAACAAATTAAAGCTGCACTCTTTTGGGAAATGGGCAACTCTTGAAAAGCCTCAGATTCCTGGCCTTGGCCCTGTCTCTATAAATCACTTCAGCCATGGACTCAGCTGGGAGCCCAAAGAGCCTGGAGAACAAGTTGCTGTCCTCTCTTCCCATGAAAGCCGGTCTCCAGGGTCAGCACAGGAGCATACTGGCAGGGCTGTGTTCACTCTGCAGAGAGAAAGAAATCATTCTCTGGGAAATGTTTGCCGCGAGGTTTTCCTAGCAATTTGCTGAGGGGTGGGCTGGCTGTCCCGACCATCATTGGATGACATTTGCATTCATTTCTTGCTGGGCTGCCAGCGGCCGTACGTGACATCAGGTGACAGCCAGCTTCATTGCACGCCCGCACAGCACTGCCTTGTCACTCACGTCATTCGCAGCGCTCGCTTTCGGGCTGCAGCTCCCATCAGGACACAGGAGGCTGCTTTCTGTCACACCTTGGTGGGAAGCAGGGCTGTGGAGATGCCCTGGGGGACGTACATGCAGTAGGGAGGCTTTCTCTTGGCTCAGGTCAGCACCAACTTCCCACATGCCAGGGCGTACAAAGGGCCCTTGCAAGAGGCAACCCTGTGTGCTGTCTGCTGCAGGCCTCCCTTTTCTTCTTGTTCCTTGTTTAGTCCTCTGTCCCCTCCTTGTCATCACATATCAGGCTCTTAAGCAGCTGGGAGGCTTTTCCTGAGGCACTGAAACTGATACGTCCCCGCAGACAGGCGGGCGAGGAGCAGGGGATTGTGCCGTGCCTGCAGGAGCAGGGGATCGTGCCGACTCTGGCCTGGTGCTCCTTTGGGCAGGGGTCAGGTGCTGGATGTGGAGCTGCTGGAAGCAGGAGCCTTGCTCACCACTGGTACCCAATACCCACGCAGGTGTCACCCCTGTCCCTGCCCTGTTTGGATGCGTGAGGCTGCAGATACCCATCCTCACTGGCACACGAGAGGTAAAACCCTGTTGCCTGCAGGATCACACCCACCACGGCCACGCTGTACGGAGCCCACCCATGCTTGCGAGGAGGAGGAGGAGGAAGGGGAAGCCATGCCTCTCTGCAGGACGCTCTCCTGTCTCAGCAGCCCAGCCGAGGGCAGCGAGTGGCGCGCGGCACCGGACAGATGGGCTGGCGGCGTCCCTGCGCTCACAGCTGTGTACATATGGCACACATGTTTTGGCTTGTGTCGACTGACTCTCCAGATGGCAGGAAGGGGTGTGGGCTTTTTTTTTCTCTCTCAGTTCTTGGTTGAGGAAGAGCCAAGCACAGTTGTTTCACACAAGGAGAGGCTAACCCAGCCATGTCACTGAGGACTGAGCTGTCCCCAGCTTGCCTCGGAGGCCAGGGCCCCCTCAGAGGTGGGAAGTAGGCGGGTGGCTGCCAGCTCTGGGAAGCTGCCTGCTGTTGGGAGAGACGTGTCATTGCCATTGTGTTCACCCCTTGGTGTCACAGCCACCAGGAGCAAGGATTTCTCTCCCTCTCTGCACTGAGCTGCTGCCTTTGCCATGCGGCCGTAGCACTGAAGTGGGACTGAAGAGCAGATGCTCCTGAGAAACAGCTGCTTCCCCATGGTCTTGGTACTTGTGGTCTTCAGCTATTAAGTCTGGAAGAGATTTCTCCTCTGTAGTCCCCCAAGAATCATTTGTCTAAGTGATCCTTCCATTGACAGCAGACTCCTGAGGCAAACAGTGTAGCTCTTGGAAAACACTGGCCTGCTCTGAAACACTTCCAGGTGGTGAGATACTTCTGCTGCTGCGTTTCTGGTGTCCCTCCTGGGGGTCGCTCATGTCCCTGTGACTGGGCATCTCCTGTCTGGAGCACTGGACTCCTGTCCTCAAATACCCTGGCAGGTGCTGGTCAGTGAGTTCTTGCACTGCCCCAGCTGCTGTAGGACTCTCCAGATGTGACATGGTTGTCACTGCCATCCTTTTCATCTTCCTCTCCCTGCCATGGTGGGTGGTCAGTGAACCCAAACATCTCTGACACAGACAGAGACGTAGCCTGAGTTCACAAGGACCTGACGTCACCTTCTCCTCCGTGTGAAGACTCCTGCCAGTCCTTGTGCTGGTGGATGGTCAAATTCATGAAGTGGTGCAACCATCTGGAGGAGAAAAGATGTGACAACAACACTGCCTATCTTCAAAGCAACATTTCTCTGAAATGAGACTCAATTCTGGCTCCTTTTTTCTGTCTGCAAGTTCCTATTGGCAGCAAGATAGTCATACTCCAGCAAATCCCTGTGAAACTGAACCATCACAACATTTATTTACAGTGTGGCCTCAGCCACCAGGTTTTCTGCTGGAGGCCTTTGCCAGCAGGAGATAGTGCTCTTCACCTTGAGGCTGTGTGGCCAGCCAGGCAAGCCAGCTCCCACCAGAATGTTGCACTCCCAGGAGCTGGGATCGAGCTCCTCAGCGGTGCTGACAGACCCTAAGGTGGCAGCAGACTCTCCCTCCATGGATGGAGACAACCACAGCAGCCTTCCTGCTCTGGAGCTTGCACATCTGGTTTCTCTCTGGGGCACTGCTGTCCAGCTCCTCCTGAAGAAAGTGATGCATTGAGCCACAGTGAGCTGAGTTTGCCGGGAGCAAATGTGTCCACAGACATTTATCTTCCCTTGAAGTGTATTGGCATTTTCCTAAATCTTTTCACCACTGCCTTGCCAGGACATTCTCTGCCTCAGCAGCTGACAGCCTTGCTCTCTGCACTCATGTGGGTTCTGGAGATACTTTAGGGTTTTATAGGGCTTTTTAGCTTCTGGAATGGAGGTTTCCCACACACACACACATGAGCATCCTTTCACTTTTTGCTGCTGGCATGCACGTGGCTGCTGTGGCTTGTTAAACCAGTGCAGAAAAGACCCTGCTCGCTCCCATTGGGAGCATAGAGGGATATCAGGAGCAGAAGCCTCCAGGCTACAGGAGGAGGTTTTGTGGCTGTGGGGACAAGCTGTCTGCAGGGGTTTGAAGGGACAAGCCAGGCAGTAAATGGAGGCAGGAGCTGTGGCTTGAGCAGTGCCTCAGCCACGGGCCAGCAGAGGCTGAGGCTGTTCTGTGGATGCCTCGTTCTGTGCTCGCCCTCTTTGTGTGTCCTCCCAAGGGTGGCTGTGGTTTGTCACCTCTGCAGGCGGGACCCTGCATGTGACCAGTGTCACTGACGTGTCCTTTCTGTGTGGTGGGGAGGCTGTGAGCTACCCTGGGTCACCTGCTGACATCTCCCAGCCCTGTTCCCAGTGATTCATCCCTCTGTGGTGCCACCAGCAGGAAACCCTAAGATGCCTTAAAACCCAGCTCCTGAAGGCAAACCACACATGGAGCTCTCTGGGGGTGAAGGCTGGGCGGGAAGGTTTGGCTGTTGCAGAGATGCAGCTGGACTTCAGGAGAGCAGGAGCATCTTCCAGACACAGTCTGCAGTGCCACCACTGCATGTTGTCACTGAACAGCCCAGTGTCAACCAGAGCATCCCCGTGGCTGCTGCCAGTCCCAAGTGATGCTGATGGATATTTAGAGCCCAGAGAGGGGCGGCCCTGTGGTTTAACAGCTAAAGAAGATGACAAAATACTGGCCTGAAGCAGCACAGGAGGAAAGAAAATAAGGAAGAAAACAGACAAAAGGACAAAAATCCTGAAAACAATGACTATGTGTCACCAAGAACAGGGCTTTTTTTGCTCCCTTGGCTGCTGTCTAGCTGATTTTATCCTTTGGTACAAATCCTGCTCCTGTCGGGAGGTATTTGCTCTGCCTGCTGCAGCCACCCTGAGTTAACCTCTGTGTTTTCTTATGGCTCCCACTGAAATTGGAGAAAAGAGTCTGCTTTTCTCCATCAAGCTTTGAATCCAGCCTCTGCTCCCTGCCTTAATCCACTGTCAAATTCCTTTCCGGGCTGCAGTGGGGAGGTGGGACACTTTTCAGTACCTTGCAGCAGAGCTCCCCAGGCTCTTTGTTCCCAGCCTGCATCTCTTTTGGTCTATGCCACGTGTGTTCCCCAAGTGGTATAGCCCATCCTGGTCCTGGTTTGCACTGTCCACTGTGCCAGGCAGGGATGCAAGCAGAGCCACGTGTGTGCTGTGGGAGGTTGTGCTCCTTTGCAGCTGCCACGGGCTCGTGACAGCTCCTGGGGCTCAGCAGTGATAGCAAGGGAGGGAAAAACCCCATGGTGTCCAGAAGAGTCACCAAGGCCAAGCTGGGGTAATGCCATTACCTCCAGTTCAGCTCTCCTATTTACCAGGAGGTTTGGGTCCACTGGACCTCAGAGATGCAGATGGTCACTACTAAACCACCACCCAAGAAAGTGTTTCCCCACTTTAAAGGTAGCCCCTTTCAGAGGAGATGCTCTGTGCCCAGTAGCCCTAGGATTTCTCTGCTGATAATCCCAGTTATTGTCTGTCTAGTTATTATTTTGGGAATTCAAAGAGCCAGCAGTAAGGTAAGAGCTTTGCTGCAGCCCAGCAATGTGGTATTTTTGAGGCATGATGCTGAGGGGGTGTGCTGTGTGCCCTGAGGATGTGCAGGAGGCTTTGGGGGTGCAAAACATCTGTGGGAAGTGCAGGAGGACTGTGCAAAAGGGAGCAGGGCCAGGCCTGGGGCAGCATTAACCAGACTGCCATTTGGAAGAGATTCCCGGGGTGAACTCACCCAGCACCACACCTAGGTTTTGTTTGGAGGAAGCCAATTCATTCACTCCAAGGAGTGAACTCATGTTTTTGTAATGTGAGCGATGGGGGAGCCAGGAGCTGGGAGGGGAGCAGGAGCTGGGTTGTTGGACAGCCTGGACCCACCCAGGAGGCAAAGGCACCTCGGTCAGGACTCTGGCTCCTGCCTGAGCTGTGCTGCTGTTCTTGCTGGCATTTTTCAGCTGGGTTTGGGCCTGGGCTGGGCACTTTGCTTGCTGTGGTGAGGCAGAGGTGAGGCTTTCTTTTAAACTAATTAGGTTACCTTGCTGGCACAGAGCTGCCCCTTTTCTGCCACTGCAGTCTGGTGGCAGAGAAACAAAAGCCTCTCAGACTCGTGGCATGGAGTAGCTGCAGCGCTGGCTGGAGCAGAGCTCTGTGGAACATCTGACACTGTGACACCACAGATGGCCAGGAGAGGGGATTCCTCCCCTCTGCTCTGCTCTGGTGAGGCCCCACCTGCAGTGCTGCATCCAGATCTGGGATCCTCAGCACAGGAAAGATGTGGATCAGTTGGAGCAAGCACAGAGGAGGCCACCAAGTTGATCAAGTAAAGGGCTGAGAAAGTTGGGATTGCTCAGCCTGGAGAAGAGAAGGTTCTAGGAGATTTTTTTCAGCCCCCTCACCCCTTCCCCTTAAAGAAGGACTATAAGAAAAATGATTAGTACACCCTGTTGTCATAGGACAAGGCATAATGTTTTTAAACTAAAAGAGGATAGATTTAGACTAGATATAAGGAGGAAAGCTTTTGCAATGAGGCACAGGTTGCCCAGAGAGGTGATACATATCCCATCCCTAGAAACAGTCAAGGTCAGGCTAGACTGGTCTCTGAGCAATCTGATCTAGTTAAAGATGTCCCTGCACACTGCAGGGGGTTGGACTAGGTGACCTTTAAAGGTCCTTTTCAACTCAAACTGTTCTGTGATTCTATGATGCCCTTTTCCAGAAGCAGTCCCCTGAGGGCTGTGCCATACATCCACACAGCAAGATCTGACCTTGCTGGGTGCAAACCCAAAGGTGCTGTCCCAAAGCTTCAGGTTGGTGCAGAGAGCACCACTGGCACGGAGGAGGGAATGGGGGAATCCCTCCTCTGTGGATCCTGGTTGCTGTTGTGCTGCAGGCAGCAGCAGGAGAGGTATTTGGGAATCAAGTCTGAAGGGATGTGGCAGGACTGTGAAACGATGTCCCAGGAATTCTTGCAGGTTTTTCCATCATACAGCTATATAAGTCATCATTGTCCCACCTGGAATATTAGAAGGACTCAGGGCCTGCAGCTGTTGAGAGCAGGGTAGGGAAGCCAACTCACCTTGCTGGTGAACCTGAAAACCCCAACCAAGTCATCAAATGACTCCTGCAAGAAAGGACCCATATGTGTTCTACCCTCAGAACCCAGAAACCCCCAGAACTGTGTGGAAAAAGACTGGCTCCAAACCCTTCCCAAAAGCACAGTCTGCAATGTAACAAATCTTGAAAAGTGGCAGTAATCTGGGCAAGGCCTTCAGCTCGTAAGGATCTTACTCATAGAATCACAGAATGGTTTAGGTTGGAAAGGACCTTAAGGATCATTCAATTCCAACCCCACTGCCATGGGCAGGGGCACCTCCACCAGCCCAGGTTACTCAAAGCCACATCCAGCTTGGCCTTGGTATGAGGCATCCACACATGCACAGTGGCTCCACAGAAGCCAGCCTGGAGATAATTTGAGATCATTAAAGAGGGGTTTCCCCTGTGCTCAGGGCCCAAATGTTTTCCCGGGGAGGGGGACAAGGAGAGGGGGCCCTGATGTTTTTTAACTCTCAGCATAAAAATAAAGCAGAGGAATTAGCAGACAGGTAGATTCAGCAGCCTATTACAGCATGTTGAGGAATTAGCTGTGAGGAGGGCTTGGCTTATGCTGTATCACAAACAGTGCCTTAGAGCTGTCCCATCTTCCCTGCTGTGCCCTGGGGGCCAAATTCTGCCCTGTGTGACCCTCATGTGGAGGGGATCTGTGCATGTCTGTGCTGCTAAATCACATTTTGAGCACAGTAACAGAGACATCTGGACCCCCAGCACTCAACACCCTTGCATTTACACCCTTGCAGTGTAAAAGCAGACTTGGTTTTACAGATGTTATCTGTACAGATCCAGAGGCTTTCTATGGAAATAGTATCTTATTGATGAGGACAGAGCTACCCAGACAGAAGCTCAGTGATGTGAACTGGTCCAATGTTCCTAAAGTGCATGGGATGCTCCTGGTTGTTCCCTGCAGACCCACCACAGTGAACATCCCCTGTACCCTCATATGGCAGGGTGAGAGTTGTACCCTTTCACCCATCCCTAGCTGTTCCCCAGCCTCATCCTGCAGCCTCCTGCCCTGTGCCATGTCAGAACCAGCTCCCAGCCCGTGTTTGGTGGATGACAGTGATGCTCTGGGGAGCTGCAGTGGATCCCTGCCTTCCTCCAGAGGGCTGGCTGCAGGTCAAGAGCACAGCAGGCTTCCCACGGACTTCAAAGGGAGCATCTCTGGTTTTCCAAGGGCGCTGCCTCTGAACCTTGGACGTCAAGGATAGAAAAGACCTGTTAGGTCACATCCTGTTCTATTTGCCTGCCAAAGAAGGGCTCTTCTGCACAGGAATATGTCCCAGGAGCATTCATCTTACCTTGCTTCAACTCCTGCCAGCCTGGGTATCATTGATAAGACCCATGAGACTCTGCAGAGCCCTTCGCAGGCACAACTAACAAACATCCTGGAGCTCTGGTTCCTGTGGTCCCAGGCTCACTCTATGCTGATGTCCCAAAGCTGAGGATGGTGCCTTTGTCCTTGTCTTTCTAGCAGACAGCTGCATTCCTCAGGATTGGTGTGAAATTTCAGTTGCTCTTCCTTCCAAATTCCTTTTAGTCATTGCAAATATTGCAGGGAGGATGGTGAGCTGTGCTGCTACTCGGGAGAGACCGGTGAGGTCAGATAAGGGAAATATTTTCATCAACTGCACAGGAACTCGAGCCTGGTTCCCCCTGGCTCTGGGCAGACCTGCTCAGCTCATAGCTGCCCCATTAAAGCACTGAAGTCTGCTCAGTTCAGGCATGAGGAGCAAGAAGGTGACAGAAGGAAAGGGTTTGGTCCTTGCCAGGATCAGGACAGATACCTGCCCACGTTACTGCCTGCCAGAGATCTGTGTGGAGACTCTGGGGGAGCTGGGAGGGTTACACCTGCAGGGCACACCACACCAGCCTCAGGCATTTTTCCCACCTCTGAAACACTGTCTCTGTTTTAAATTGGATTTTGAGGATTTCTTGGCATCCAGGTGTGTCACTGACACCCTATACTGCAGTTTGTACAAATGTGTCCCCTCTTTCCTGTTGACTTTATGTAAAAGAACAGATAATACCAAAGTTACACGCAGACACACTTGGGGAAGTTTTGGCTCTGGATCTGAACTAAGTGGCTCATTCCTTTCTTAATTTCCCATGTTTAATTCAAAAGGAAACATTAAAATGGCAGGAGCTGAGCCAAGACAGGGAGGGTTCCTATGAAATAGTTTTTCTAACACTGTTACCGTGGCAAAAAAACCTCTTATCTCTTAATGCTGGTGCCCTGCACCCTTCATTGGAGTATCTGAACACCTCAAGGTGAACCCTTTCCCATGGGCATATGGGGCAGCTCCAGTTTGGACTCTGCTGCAATAGTGTGGGAAAAGTGCTGTGAAATCCCAGCTGAGGGTTTTGTCAGCTGTGTTAGCACTGAGATCTTCCTTGCCTTTTGTAGCAAACACGTTCTACAAAACAGTTTGGGTTTTGTTTTGTTTCTTTTTGTTTCCTTAAAAAAAAAAAGAATCCCAAAACACAAAAGAGCAAAACAGATGAGAAGAGACATTAGCCTGCCTTCTGGTGTTGTAACTGGACAGTGTCTGTGCATCAGCCTCAAGGATTTCATGGTCTCTTTTCCTTCCACTCGATTTAACTTCCTTCTTGCTCTAATTCTGAAATTACTCCCACATTTTACTGAATCCTTCCATTTTAGTTTCCATCTTGCTTTGTTCTTTCCTGATGCCGTTTGATCTGGGATCTCTGCTGTTTTTGTTGTGTTGGCGTCGAAAGAGGCTTGGGTGTTTCTGCTGCCTGAAGCTCTTGCTTTCAAAATAACTCAGCCCATTGCATCTGGGGACCAGGTACTGAGGGCAAAGGCATTGCTGGGTGCATAATGCTGGCAAAAAAAAAGTGAAGGCAGGGATTTAGAGAGGTTTTGTCGGACAAAGAGGGGCTCTTAAAGAGATTCTCTGCCTTGTCCCTGCTCATTGCAGGGGGGAATTTGGACTAGGTGACCTTTAAAGATCCCTCCCAACTCAAGCTATTCTGTGATTCCTTCTATTTTCAGGAGTATCAGTAATAGATGGTGTGTATAAAAAAAAAGGCCATTTGAAGTTTTCTGGCTGGTTTCTGGAGAGGCACCTCAGCCATATCACACCTCCAATCCTGTGTTCAGTTTTGGGTCCCTCTCTACAAGAAGGAATTTGAGGTGCTGCAGCAGGTCCTGAGGAGGGCAATGGAGCTGGGGAAATGTCTGAAGCATGAGTGTGATGAGGAGCAGCTGAAGGGGCTGGGTGGATCAGCCTGAGAAAAGGAGGCTCGGGGGAACATTTTGACTCTGCACAGCTCTGTGACAGGAAGGTGCAGCCAGGGGGATTTGGTCTCTTCTCGCAGGTAACAACTGATAGGACAAGAGGAAATGGCCTCAAGTTGTGCCAGGGGAGGTTTAGATTGGATATTAGAAAAATATCTTCATAGAAGGGGTGGTCAAACGTTGGAACAGGCTGCCCAGGGAGGTGGTGGAGTCACCATCTCTGGAAGTGTTCAGAAAATGTGCAGATGTGGTGCTTGGGGACACGGTTTAGTCTTGGCCTTGGCAGTGCTGGTTTAATGGTTGGAGTCCATGTCCTTAGGGGTGATTTTCAGCCTAAAGGATTCTTTGTATTGTACCAGACATGGCCCGTAGGGTCAACAGTACCAAAATCCTTGTGCTCATGGGTAAGGGTGATCCAGCAATTAGTTTGGATTTCCATAAGCTCTATGGCAGAGGTCTTCCCTAGGAAAGAAGAAACCAAACAGCTTGGATAGGAGAGTGAATTAGTGATCAGTGTACAGGCAGGGAATGGTGGGCAGGGAAAAACGGCCAGTTCCTGCAGGGAGCAATGTCATAAGTGGACAGACCAGGACCTGACTCTGAGCTTAGCTCTGCTTTAAACAGGGAATGTCAGGTCCCACCACCTGAAATTGTGAGTGCAAGGTGTGCTGAAGTTCATGACTCTGAGTGATTAGGTAATCATATGGCAGAAGAAATAAATACCACACAGGTAAAGTGAAGTGATGCATATGGAAAAAACCATGCCAGAGTCCACAGATGAAGTGACAGACCCTGAGCTGACCATTATTTCAGAGAAGGGAGACCTTGGGGTTTCTCTGGATGGGTCAGGGAAAGTCTCAGGTCAGTGTCTGGCAGCAGTCACAAATCAAATCAGGAGTTAGGAAGAAAGAAAGATTAAACAAAACAGAAAACATAAGCATCTGTTAGATATATGCACCCACAACATGAACACTCTGTGTTGTTCTGATCATCTCAGCTCCAAAGGGACTGGGAAGGGTTCAGGAAAGAGCAGCAAGGGTTATCAAAGATATGGGATGGCTTCCACAGAACTGTCTGCTAAGGAGGATTTATCTTCTTCTTTTGGAAAAGGGGCTGAAGAGAGGATGGTGAGCTAAAAACATATGTCACACAGGAGGTGAATAAATACCTCTTGTCCTCTCTTCTAGTACAGAACTGTAGTACCTCAAGGGAAGACAGTAGGAGTCATGTTCAAAACGAGCAAAAAGAGAAAAAAAAATTATATAGACTGGAGAGAACACTTTGCAAAAAGATTTTGTGGCTGCTCAAAATCAACAGGGGTTCAGCTTACCAGACCAAGTTCATGGACAGAAAAGATCTGTCATGGGTTGCTAAATATGGGGATGGCACATCTAGCTGAAGTGATGGAGGTGATGGTAGTTGGAGCCTGGCAGAACACTTGGGGAAATCCCATGTATGCTTGAGCTGCTCTGCTCCTCCTTTGACATCTGTGTGTGGCTGCTGTGGGGTTTGTGGAGGGGCTGAACCCATTTTACCTTCTGTAAAGTCAGGGAGAGCATTCCAGGGGTGATCCCATTTCCGTGTCCCTGTTGGGGAGAGAGAAGCTGAGGCATGAGCATGGCAAGAGGAAATAAAAATCTCCATCCCCAAGCTGAGTGTGACACCCTAGAGGGGTGTGGAGGATGGAGACTGGTGCAGAGGCAGGTGGCAGAGAAACACTGAGGCGTTCAGTGACTGATTACTGTGAAAACTTTGACAGGTGGTCTGACAACCTGAGGGGCTGGGATGGATTTCAGATGAATGCACAGCTTCAGTTTCCCATGGGCAATAGACTCCTGTGCATTAAAGGCTGAGTGACCTTCAGCAATTTTGCAAACTACAGGATGGGGTGCCCAAGCCTATCAAACTCAGAGGACCTCTCTTTAAGCTGGACATATTTAAGTTGTTCACCTAAAATTGAGTGTAGATGTAGTGTTTTGCTGGATCATGATTGAAAAGCAACCCACCCTTCTGCAGCAGGAACCACATACTGCTCAGCCAATGAGACACATTCTGTTTAGTTTGAATTGTTCAAATGTTTCACTTCACAGTAGAAATCTTTAAGGGCAAAGAAATAAATTGCACAAGATACACCCAGCTCCCTGAAACAGGCTCTGTTTGGTCTCTTTTGTGGGGTGAGGTACAATGATGGAGTGTTTAAGCAGGTAGAAATTACTGCCTCCTCATGGTTTTGCTACTCAATATGATGTTTTTTGCATGGGCTGAAAGTCACAATTGATGTTGTTTAAGCACAAAAACACCAGGTTGTGATATAGTTGCTTATTGCCTTACTGCCTTATTTTGCAAGACCTGTGATGACACAGGGACTACTTGTGGGGAGTAAGTTACTCAAGACAAGTTACTGGGAGGCATGGGGATGTGGATTTCTAAGAAACAGGGCCTCCAAGAAATGAACTGAACAGCAGGCAGATGTCCTGGGCTGTATCCTGCCATCACATTTTAAGCAGAACTGCCCTGCTGAAATCAAGAGGCTTCGTGCTGCTTTCATCCCCATGGAGATCAGCAGGGGAGTTCTTCTTAAAAACCTGTTGGGACCATATGGTATTTTATCACTAGAGTTTCTATTTATGTTAAAACTGCTAAGAAAATAACTCACAGTTGTTTTGTCATGCTTCAAGCAAGATATTTTGTTTATCTGGCCTAATTTTTAATTATTTCTTTTTCCCTGTTACCCTTTCTAGGTTCCCTGCTATTCTTATGGTCAAAAGTTGTCCAAACTGGCCATCTTGAGAATAGCCTGTAACTATATCCTTTCCCTGGCCAGACTAGCAGACCTGGATTACAGCGCTGACCACAGTAACATGAGCTTCTCTGAATGCGTGGAGCAGTGCACTAGGACCTTACAAGCAGAAGGAAGATCTAAAAAAAGGAAGGTATGTTACAGCCTGTCCCCCAACTCTACCCCCTAAATAATGGTAAAAGTTGCAAAAGAGAGGGGGAAAAAAGGCAAAAAAAAAAATCAAAGTGTTTTCCTTCCTTTCTGAACCTTGTGAAATTTGCCTGATTTTTTTATCCCTTGCCTTTCTCTCTCTCTCTCTTTTTCTCCTCCATCCATCTGATCTTGTAATAACCACATTCCTCCCTAATCAAAAGCTTTTCTCTCCTCCCCATCCTCCGCGCCAGGCTCTTCCCCTCGTTAGTCTCCCATCGTGTGTTTCAACACGAGCGTGATCCTATTAAGAGTCATCCTGGGACTGTTACTTGTTAAACCAAACCAACCTTGAGCCTCCTTTCGGTGCCTGTACAGCGCTGTCGCCCGCCTGTGTTTTCTGTTTTGTTTAATCCAACACTTATCTCCGAGAAAAATCACCCGGCAACAAAAAAAAGGTAGCTAATGGAGACATTGTATGTATAAACACATTAGTAAGATGTATGACCTGAAGGACATGTGGGTATCTTGAGGAAACAACGTTAAATCTAATTATGCCTCGCATTCCTTTAGGTTACTTAACACTGAACCAATTAGGTGAAATCATCGTCAAGCGGCGGGAGGAGGAAGCAAAGCGTTCTGCCAGTTTTCCTCTCAGAGAGTGACATGGGTGAATTAAAGGAGTGATTGATGTCTTTGTTCGGGCTTTTATGACAAAAAGAGTTTTGTAAACTTGAATTGAACTTCCCCCTGCTCTCTGAGCTTGCTTGTCAGGCGGGATAATAAATCAGCAGGATTTTAATGGATGAATGGGCAGCTAAGCTGGGGAGCAGGCTCCTTCCCCGGTGTTGTTAAGATCTGCCTCTGATTCGGGCAGGTTTCCTCACTTTTCCTCCTCTTTAGCCCAACAAATCATCCTGCAGCAATTCAGTTTATAAATAAACACAATAGCACACTCCCTGTTGCTTCCTCTGGCTGTCATGGGCTGTATTTATGCCCAGGGAGCAGCAGTGCCAGGCGGAGACGCGGCACCGCTTCCCCACAGCTGACAGCACTGCCTGGAACTGGGAGCTGTGGGGGAGCTCCTGGGAGGTGTGGGGGACTGGGAGGTGTGGGGGGAGCTCCTGGGCACAGCCCCAAAATGGGGGTTCACTCTGGGGTCTGCAGTGCCACAGGCAGTGGTGTCCCAGGGACACTGAAGTGGTGCTACCAACCCTGGGGCAAGGTGAGAGTTGGTTCTTGGGTCTCCTCTCCAAGTTAAGATGGGGGAGAAGAAAAGCATAATTTTTGGGGCTTCAGCAGGTTGCTGGTTGAGTCTTGAGACCATTCTCCAGGTCAATAAGGGGCTGAGCATCCTTTGTGAGGCTTTAGCAGATTGCTAGTTAGGTCTTGGGGAGGGAAAGAAGAGAATGAGCATCCTTCATGGAGCTTCAGCACATTTCTGGTTATGGGTGCCCAGTGGGCTGAGAGCCCTTGTCTTGGCCTATGTAAACCAATGCAGGCTTAAAGACAAGAAACAAGGAGCCAGATTTTAAATGGCTCTGAATCCCAGAGTGTTCACATCTGAGGGTTAGGGCTGGGCCCATCCTTAATTAAAAAATAAATAAAGAATTAAAAGCCATTTGTGGTGTTTGCTCTCTAAAATTCTCTCCAGAGCGGATGCATGGGGAAAAGCCCCAAGCCCATCAAGAGTGCCTGAACAATGGAACTCTAGCAGGACACCTCCCTCCTCCCAGGCACCACAAACCCACAGAAACAGCATCACCAGGAGAAAATCTGCCTTTTCTCCATGTTCTTGAAGGGCACCCACCCTAACCCTTCTCCAAAAGCCCTCTCAGAAAAGAAAGCCAGGCTTGGTACCCCAGGCAGGGTCTTGATCACTTCTCTGCCTTGCTTTTCTTGCTGGAAATTTTAGTTCTGCTTCAAGTTCAGGGCAGCTCCAGAGCACATAGATTCCCTTATGGATGACAAGTACAGTTTTGTTTCCACCAGTATTTGCTCAGGTGATGGCTGGAGCACATCCAGCTGCTGATGAATCCAAAACCAGCAGGTACCACTAAGGAACTCTGCTAATTCCCAGTAGAGATAGGAGCGGGGATTCAAAGCCTGGGCTGGCAGGACTCATCTTGCTTGTCTCCCTTTCTCCTTGAGCCAAGCAAATTGTGAGCAAGAGGGAAGCAAAGGCTGTTGTCAAAGGGAAATTACAGATCCAGGATGGCTGTGCAGCGCTGATCCAAGCTCTGGGTGTCAGGTGGTGTGAGGGGATGTCTCTCCTGGGGGGTCTCACACGGCCGCTGGATGAGGATACAATGGCTTGGCCCAAACTCGCCGCGCCCTCGTTAATGTTGAAGTCGGCACGTTCTTGTGAGCTCAGTGTGTTTTTAATCAGGTCTCTGAAACCACTGCTCACTGAGCAGCTCCTCTGAATTACCGACTTTGGGGTGGTTGTTATTTTGTTGTTTTTCTGGGTTTCCTTTTATACTCTGTCTTTAAAAAATCGCAGTGATCCTGAGCGCAGACCTCCGCTCCTTTAGCTGCACGTTAGGTCCACAGCACCCTTATCTCCTGTCATCTCCATTTTATTGTGTTTCTGCTTCTCTCAGCTCTCTGGTTGCGATGTGCTGTGGCACCGTGAGCTTTTCACACAAAAAAGTAGCTGGTTGGAGTTTGTTTTGGCAGGCAGGGACTCCAGATGTTACATTTGCTGGATTGTGCTTTGCCTTTTGCTTTGTTTTTGGGGGCGAATTATCCTGTGTCCCTAACATTACGTTGTTGTTCAGATTTTGCTGTTGAAATAGGAAATTTACTGAGTGGTTTTACCCCCCCACCCCGCCCCTTCTATTCCAATTTTGTTAATTAGAAAAGTTGGCTTTAGTCTTTCAAAGTTGACTAGAAAAAAAAAATCCCCTTCTCTCTCCTAACTACAGTTAAAAGGTGATTTCAGTTCTTGCAATTGAGGCTTGAGCCAAGGGTGTTTGGTGATGGGAGATCTCATTTATAAGCAACAAAGGAGGCTTCAGATGCCTTTTTTTTTAAATAAGAAAAAAAGCTGGCTGTTG
This sequence comes from Cisticola juncidis, assembly GCA_013400215.1. Classification (NCBI taxonomy): domain Eukaryota; kingdom Metazoa; phylum Chordata; class Aves; order Passeriformes; family Cisticolidae; genus Cisticola; species Cisticola juncidis. The sequence goes on along the minus strand of VXBR01001547.1, from coordinate 358,560 downwards.
GGAGATGGTGGTAAATTCTGATGATAGTTTTCATTCTTTAAAGCTGCCTCTTGCTTGGTTATACAAATGATCTGGCCTAAGCCTTGTCCTTAACTGTGCACCCAAGAGTTGCACCAACCATGTTGGACATCTGGGTTGCGACACCCTCAGCAGAGCCCCAAGTCCTGCTGGGGCCACACTGATGTCCTGGAAAAGGGGGAGAACTGCCTGCAGCTCCAGGAGCATTCTCCAGCTGCACAGGGCATGCAACAGCAAAAGAAAGGGAAGTCCAAGTTTTCCTTATCCCCAGGGTACCCTGCTTCTGCATGGCCCATGGTCCTCAGTGGTCAGGGGTCGTCGAAAAGCCTCACAGGGATTCTGTAGAGTTTGGGGTCCAGCTTGCTGGTCCCACTGTCTCTTTTTTCCAGCTTTTCCCCCACAGGGCTGAATTCTGGTGCTCTGCAGGAAAGCAGCTCAGGGTCTGGATAAGGTTGTGGGGGCTGTCCCTGGAGACTGACGTTTTTAGGGGTGCAGAGCTGTGCATCACAGCCCCCCAGCCCCATGGGAGCTAGCCCCAAAGCCATGGGGCAGAACTGAACTTCCCCAGCAATCAGCACAACCACAGCCACTCAGTCAACACAGAGCAGGATCCAAGGGCGGACAAACGCCCTGCACAGCACTCCCAGCACCCCAAACCCCAAACCCCCACGGCAGGGCTCCTTCCCCTCCCCTTCCCCTGCCCTGGTTGCCTTTGATTAGCCCCCGTGCTTGGCAGCAGCATCGCCGCGGCCATGGGAGCTCAGCCGGAGCAGCGAGGGATGGGTGAGGGATATTTTTTCTCTCTCTCTGCTTCATCCTCCCCCCGTGCCGGCTCTTCTGGCAGTCGCAGACTCCAGATGTTCGGAGCGCGAGCTGGGAAGTCCTGCTGGCGCCACTTGGGGCAGAGGGCAGGGGAAAGGCACGCGAGCTGGAACCCGGAGTACTCAGTCACTGCAGGACTTGGCGCATTCCCCAGCTCGCTGCTGGCACATTCCCCAGCTCTCTCCTGGCCATCTGTTCCAAAAAAACACTTTCAGAACCTCATCATCACTCAGGATACAACACTGCGAGCAGCTGTTAGCGAGGCAGAAGGAAAAAAAAAAAAAAAAGAAGAAACAAACACACACATTTAAAAAAAAAAAAAACCAAAACCATGCGAAAGGTCTCTTTGTGAGAGAGGAAACCGGGTTATGAATAACAGGCGAGCAGTTGGAGCTCAATAAAAGTTTTCGCTGGAATTTAGTTTCTTGTTTTTGTGCCTGTGTGTGCGGATGAGCACAGACACAAGGAATTAAAAATTAAAAATACGCTGTATATATATATCTTTTCCCAATAATTAAATGATATAGGAGCATATATGGAATGAAAAGCTTCTCTGTTCGTTGCAGCCTTCTGCACTAAAAGGGCTGACATTATGCATGTAATTATTGCATTATATAAAATAGTTATTGTGGTGTTGTGCCATGCCTTGATGCCTCCTCATTGCTATTTTGCTAAAAGCAGAGCTCCTGCTGTAGGTAACATTTATTCCCAGTCAAAAAAATGTAAGGAGGGCGTTCTGCAGGCGTATTTACTTGCAAGAGTGAACAAGTTAAGGGTTTATATTATAAAAGAGAAATGGTAGTGGCAGACTTGATTTGTACAGCACTGAAACCATTTGCGTGGAGCATATTTTTTTGATAACACTGTATCATGACTCGTGATTTATTTAGACAAAGCCCTGAGATAAAGCCACAGCTCCCACCCCCTGGTTTGTGCAGATGATCCTGGCTGCAGGGTTTTGCTGCTATTGATCATCTGATATTGATTATCAGAACCATGCAGAGCCAGTACAGTAAAACCTTGGTGATCCTCATGGCATTTCTTCCTCGTGGCTGCCCATCCTGTGTGGGACAGAGGGGGTCTCATAATGAGACTCGACCTCCCTTTCCCTGCAGTTTGACTTAGCAGAGGTTCCTCTTTAAAAATAGCTTCATTTCCCTGCTAGGACTTGCCGGCGGGAGCGGGCAGCCAGCCAGTCTGATCCCCACAGCCGCCAGCTCCACGGGCTCCAGGGAGGAGCTGGACCACAGGAGAGCAGAGACCTGCTCTGAGCAGCCTGTCCGTCTGTCCATCTGCCATGGGACAGCATCCCTGGGGGCACAGAGGGGACTGGGTCTGCCCGGCCGTGAGTTATCCCAGCTGCGTGCTGGCTGAAGGATTATCCACCCAGGGAGCTGTTTAAAAACAAAGCACTGAGGGGGTACGAGATTCATTTGTGTCTTGTGAGTCTCTGCAGCCCAAAACAAGGATTGAAGGAGGGGCACGGGTGCTAAGGCTCGTGATATGTTCATGAGCAAGATCAACCAACTCTGGACAGGGAGGCAGCAGCAGCTGCCCCAAGGGCACTGCACACCCTGCATTGGCCCATCAGTACCCCAAAGAGCAGGGCCCAAAGCTTTTCCTTAAAAAACGATGTGATGTGGGACCCCCCTGTTGCATCACAGCACCCCAAAAGGCCCTTTGCTCTAAGGGGTGTTGGAGCAGTCACATCACAGCACACAAAGACCAGGGATTTGCTCCCATGGTGGGAGCAGGATCCCAGCGTGGGGTCCATCCCCTTAATAGCAAGAGTGTTGCCAAGAATGGGGTAAGATCCACCCCACAGATACTGGGTTACTGCAGCAAAAGGAAAATGTGAGTAGAAGAGACAGGAGAAGCCCTTGAACAAAGGCTGACTCAATTCCAGAAGTGCTCTGATTTATAGAGATTGAAATGCTCCGGGATGCTGCAAACTCACCAAGGTCATTGGGCCAGTTGTCAAATTCAAGAGCCATGGGAGTTCTGATGTTATTAGTTTAAAGCAGACCCAGGCTCATAAATCTGTCTTCAGAGCTCCTGGCTGGAGTGAAGAAGGGTGGAGGGGGAAATAAAAGAGCCTATTCCCACCAAACATAACCCATGGCCAAGTGCTGGGCAGTGCCTCAGGACCAATCCAGTGGTGCCAGTGAGGTGTGCTGAGCATTTCCATCGTGTTGCAGGGGGATCTCTTCATTCCTCCTTCCATTTCCTGTGTCTGGAAGGTACAGCACAAATGCTCTTGCCTGGTTTGTGCATATTCCCTCTTGTCCCCCCATGGCCAATCTTCCCCAATTGCTTCAGACTTCAGAGCAGAGACCTGATCCTGTGATTCTTCTTCCTAAAGCCATCCTGCTTCCCCAAACCCACAAATGCTTTTGATCTCTCTGCTGTCTTTTAATATTAATGAGAGTGGTCATTGCTTCCCTTCTTTTACATTTTCTTTCCATAGGTAAACGAGGGATAAATTAAACAACTGACTTTTCTATTACAGGTTATTAATATATATTACATATTGTTGAAGGTTCCCAACAGAAATGTTGGCAATATACAAGGCTGTTTGTCATTCTCCCACCTAAACCTCATTTATTCAAAAGCCCAAATAAAGCCTTGAATTAGGGCAGCAGTTTCTACATCTTCTCTGAGCAGCACTAGGCAGGATTGTCGAGAGACAACTCCAGGAATCTGGGGTCCAGCAGACACCTGGATGCTTTTAGTGGAATACTCATATCAAGAGAAACCTTGATGGTCCTGGGGCAGTCCTGAGCTTCCTCGGGTTTGCACTGGACAGGAGAGGGTGAAAAGGTGGATTTTAGGTTCCCCTATCCCTGAGCCTGTCATGGATGATCAGCTGTAATTGTTGATCTCACGGCAGCTGCCCTAATGATGGTCATAAATCAAATAAATACCAGTAGGTTACTAGTATTTTATACCCTGATGTTGTTATATCCAGTGATGGAAAAGGAGAGGCAGTACAGAAACAAAACAGACTGGGAAAAAAGGTTTTCAGGCCAGGCTTTAAGGAGTTTGACCTTGTTAAGACTGACAGAAAGATGGCTGACCTGTCCAAGGAACTGGTGACAGTGTCCAAAGGACTTTCAGAAGCCATACTGCACCCTGAAAGGTTCTTAAATCCACTGGCAAAAAAGCAAGAAATGTTGGTAGCACTAGCTAAATGTGATCTCATTTCCAAGTTTCTAATTCCTAAGTTATTTAAAGGAGGATTTAGAGCCCACGTGATGAAGGCAGTTTGGACAATGGAGATGTGATCTCACTAAATCCTCAGGCCCTGAGGATTTTCCCCTATTTTGAACTATGCTAACGATTGTTTGTGGGATATTTGTGGGGCTTATTTTAATGCTGAAGGGGGTTTAGATGAGATTTTTCCTGTCTAAAGCTGCCATGGTTTGGAGTTGACCATTTTCCTATGGACTTGGCCATAATATTCTGTAGTCCAGTGTAAATTCCCAAGTGATCTGGCATGGCTGTGACTCGCAGGGGATGCACAGGCACGTGGGACAAGTTGCAGTCCCACAGACTGAGCAGCGATGCCTGCAGAAAACTCAATACAACAACTAAAATATGGCAGGAAAGCCCATCTCCTGCATAAACCCATCTAGTTACAACTCCTTTGCTTTCCAAGATCAGCTCCTGAACTGAAAATAGCAGCTATTTACCATCACTTCTTAATTTTTGGTTTTTTTGCTGCATGAGTTTGATCCAGCACCAAATGATTATGTTGTTTTTCTTCCCCAAGCCTTCCTCTTGCTGTCTGCCACTCCCTCTCCTCTGTGCAGGCTCTGGCCTCCATTGTGGCACCTACAGATGGTTCCACTGTGAGCCCAGCTCTTAAAAATCACAGCTCTGTGGCCAGCAGTCCCCGAGGACGCTCCTGCGTGCGTCAGCGAGTGTCCGCGCAAGGAGCCACCATGTGTGCACTGTTCTCATGGAGCATCTTTCTCTTTCCAGGAGTAACAACCAGGAAGGGAGGATTCAGAAGAGCTTCCAGCCAGAGTTACATCTGGTCTTGGCAAAGGTCGCACGATCCAGATGAAGACTGAAAGCAGCTTTTTTGCAGAAACCCCTATTGGAGATGACGATTGGCCAAGGAACTTTCTCAATCTCTGGAACGGAAAGGAAAAAAGGAAAGGAAAAGAAAAAACAAAAGGACAGGGATGCTTCTTATTGTTGTTAAGCCAGCCACCTTTTAGTACGTGCAATTTATTTAGCACTTTTCCCTTTGCTTAACTGGGAAATGTTACCCTCTCAGCTCATGTGTACAGTAATTTTTTGTTGTTGTTGTTGTTGCTGTTGTGCCAAAGATTGGATGGAGCTTCTACACTGTGTCTTATTTTTGCCTTAATGTTAAATCTTTGAGCCAAAGAAAAGTCAGAGGTGCCATTCAGATCGTGGCAAGCAGGCCAGCCAGCTGTCGGTGACAAAGCCCAATTTCTGTACCCTTCTGTGAGTTACCTCTTATTTCTTCAACCTGAACATCCCTGCCTGCAGCCCTGGAGCCAGCATTTGGTGTGGGCAAGAGCTGGGACAACACCAAACCATGCTTTGGCATTCAGGTTTGCTTCTTCCTTTGAGCTACTCTGTAGTTCTGCCTTCTCTGGGCAATTTCCTGATGTTCCTGCCTGTGCGACACATCCACAGGGTAGAAATACTGACACAAAGTGAGAGCTGAAACAGGAGCTAGGATTTTTTTTTTTAATAAAGAAATAAAATTAAGCTAAAGCAAAGTGCCATGTAAAGCAAAGAGAGAGAGAAAAAAAAAAAGAAATCATAAGAAAGTTCAGCCAGGCAGAAAGAAGTGCAGCAAAATGATTCAGCTGGTGTTTCAGGTTTGTAAAGTCATTTTTTCCATGGGGTTTTTCAAGTGGTCAGAAACCCGTGTAATGCAAAAGCATTTGAATCCTATACTGTACCTTTCACTTCAAATTGAAGTAAGAAAAAAAGAGAAGAGATGGAGAAACATTTGCTTGGAGTAAGCAGACTTTATAGGTAATGCAGTTCGTATGCAGGACATCTGCTAATGATGGAGGGACAGAGCTCTGTGTTCAAGTAAAAAAATATGACTTTCCAAACCAAGAAGATTAACATGTTTTGTTAGTCTCAAGGGGAAATACTATTTTTGAGGCCAAATTCACATCCTGGCTACTTCAGTGTGTCTGACTTACTCCAGTGTGGGTCTGGCCAGGCATCGCCAGGCACTGGGCTGGGCGAGGGGATGGGGCAGGGAAGAATCACTGGGCAAAGGAGGGAAGAGTCTCTGTTTTACTGACATGAATATACAAAACTTGAACTCCTCAGTGCCTGCCTGTTTATTTCCTGAGCTGAGCATTTGGCTGGTGAACCCCGAGCTGGGGAGCTGCTGTGCAAAACCTGAGCTCCCCAGAGCAGGATCTGAGTCTGGGGTGCCAGGCTGCTCAATGCCAAGTGCCCTGGCTCCCAGGGAGCTCGAGATGTCTTCTACCACATTTATGGGACACATGGGACAGCTGTGTCCAAACCCCCTCCCAGGAGCTCATTATATTGCTCCCACTCCACTCTCACCGCTGATCATTATTAGCAGCCCAATAAAATACATTTTTAGATTGTCATTTGTATTTCTTTATTAAAGCACACTTTTTAACGATGTCTTTTATTATAAACATTAAAGCCAGCTTTTTAGCTTGTATTGGGGAGAGGGGCTGAGCTCACTGACTGTGGGAAATGCTCCAGGGCTGTTTGCACTCGTGTCAAAGGACTGGGTTTAAAGTGCATTTGCTTTCAAGAACCAGCAAGCAACTGGACCTCATGTGTGTGGCCTAGCCAGAGCAAACAGTGAGAAAAAGGGAAATGGAAGGCAGTAGAAAAAGAAAAACAAAACAACATCACAAGATGACCTAAAGGGAGAACAGTAGATTTTGGGATGTTCATGCTGCAATTCTCCTATCTGGGTTTGGAGCAAGAGCGATGGGGACAACCTCAAGTTATCCTGGTACACACAGAAAACCCTGTGGGCATTTCTTTCCTTGAGCAGAGTGAAGCATATTTTAGCATTTTTAATTTGAGAAATACCATCATATTTTAGTTATGAGTTCCTCAATGGCTCTCAGTTTGAGTTAATAATTATCAGTAAAGCAAGGTCTGCAGGGAGAGTCAGTGATACAATATTGCTGATAGGCTTTATTTACCCTTTTTTTTCCCTTTCCATGCCTGTTATAGATAAGGAATTTGCTGCAAATACATAAGTCACAAGCTGGATAGCATCATCAGGTTCCAACTGGGGCTTGAGGTCACACAGTATTCTTTGTCCCCCCAGTTAGGAAATATCAACCCTCGGGATTATGTTATTCATTTACAAATTCCCAAATTGAGTTTCCTTAAATATTCCCTGCTATTCCCACCTTCCAGTATGTGATGGAAGAGCAATAGTCCTCTAAAAGGAGGACTTAAAAAAAATAATCTGGTTTGCCTGATTTAAATGAGAGGGACTCTGAGGAGGCTGTGTGGATGCATTTGAATCACAGGGAGGTCAGGCAGGGTGAGAGGAGCAGCAATGCCACCCCTGCCACTGCCCCTGCATCTCAGCCCAGCTGCACCAACCAGCCCTGACAACAAGAAGGATCAATGTTTACCAAAGGGTGGCAAACATGGGAGTTTGAACACTGCCATGGAGGCTTTCACGGCCGGGCACACAGCGGTGTCAGCTGAGGTACAGAGCTGACCTCCCCTCACTCCTCCCCTCCCCGAGAGATCTGTCTCTCTGAAGATAACAAGGGAGTGATGTTTGCTATCATCAAAAAGCAGAACAGCGGAGCCAAAGCCTTTGCTCCCAGTTGGCGCCGACTCCCAGCTCCACGTGTTGGAATGGGAGGGCACGGGAGCCTTGGAAACACAGGGGATGACAGCTCTGCTCAGCTGGCCATGGCACCGAGGGGAGATGATGCCCATTATGTAAAGGGGAGGTATTTGGGTTTTTCACAGATGCTGAATGCCATATTAGGCCCAGATGCCATATTTAATCAGAAATCACTCACCAAAACTGTTTAATTGCCTGGCTGTGAAGCACTGCACCCATTGCTCACTCTGCATCCACTGCAAAGGTGGCAGTTGTGGTTGATGAACGGCATCAACTCTCTCCCCTAATTCTGACCTAGCAATGGCTGAAGGAATTTCGTGGCCAAGTTGATACCAAACCAAAGGATCATGTTAACAATGTGACAACACTGCCAGACTTGTTCAAAGTACTGCACAGGATTTGCAGCAGCAGTCACCGTTTACCTGTTGGTTAATAATGTCCTTGCAGCTACCAAGTCCTTCTTGCACAAAGAGCTCTGTCCTGCAGACACCTCTAAATCCAAACTTTTTCAAGCCAGGTTTTGTATCAACACTTACATAACGCTTGAATTTGCCAGGGGTTGAAAGGCAGTCTGTGAAGGCTGTCCATGAATTCTCAAAGATGTGAGGAATAATCTGCCCCATAAAGCCAGATTCCTTTCTTTTGAGGGTTTGCTGTTGCTCGTGGTTGGTGGGGTCAGTGGGGAGGCAGGGGAGAAATATGACCTTTTCTTACCATTTCTATCCTTGAACACTGAGCACAATGTGGCTTTCAGCTTTGGTATGTAACCATTAGGGCCTGAAAGAACAGCATGAAGTTGTGTCAGGGGGACAAAGATGAAAGACCAGGCAAGGGCAGAGTCGTGGGGTTTTTTATAGGGTATTGCAGGGGGGAGTTTAGGGTTTGGGTCAAGGGAGGAGTTAATTCAAGCAGGGTAAAATGAAATTCCTGCCTCCTTGGAAAGGGAGCACTCCAGAGTCAGATGTTTAGGTTGGATATTAAGAAAATGTACTTCACCCAGAAGGTTTTGGCCACTGCAACAGGTTCCCAGCAAAGTGGCCATAGCACCAAGCCTGACAGAGTTCAAGACATGTTGGGATAATGCCCTAAGGCACACCGTGTGATTTTTGGGCTTCTCCTGTGTAGGGTCAGGATTTGGGCTTTGATGACCCTTGTGGGTCCTCCCCAGTTCAGAGTATTCTATGATTATATGATTTCTAGACCAACACAACCACATTTGCACAACAACCCTTGCCAGGCTCAGCTGAGCATCTCCTCCCTCTGCCCCACATCAGTAGAAATACTCCCACTCAGGCTAACCCATCAGACTTTGCATGGCTGGGTAAAATCCCTTTGGCAGCCTAGTTCTGGCTGCTATGGTTCCAATTCATCATCTCTGCTCTAAATTCCATACCAAAATAGGGTGGCAAAACAGAAAATTTCTGCCCAAACCAAGGTGGCCAAGTGCAAACTAGGTCCTGTTAATAGCCCCCAACCATGTGCCCCTGAGGATATGCCTCAGGGCAGACCCCAGCCTATGTTTTTTTTCTCCTCCTGTTGTCACTTTGAAGTGCTCTGGAGACCTGAACAAAATGAGAGTGGCTGACCCTTGTCCTGCTGTTGTGGAAAACGGGGGCTCAGCACTGTAAATCCAGGTTAGTGTTGGCAAAGCTGCTGGTGGGCTGCTGGAGACAGACCCCAGAATGCAGGTTAACCTGTCAGCAAAGGAAACAAATTTCAGCCTAAACTGTGCAGCAGATATAAATATGTAGATGCTGAAACAAAAGTCACTGCCTGAACTTTTTTGATATAGTAGTGCAGGAAAAAGAAATCTCCATTGTTTCTACCCTTCACCAAGCTGCCCTCATGCCAAGGGCTGAGATGGTGCATCTTGGAGTGTTGGGACAGCAGTGCTTAATTAACCCATTAACCAATGTGCATCAACCCAAATCACTCATAAAGCCTCACAAACCCACATGTATGGAGCCAAATCCCTCACAGAGCTGCATGCAAAGGTCAGGACTGGCCTTGAAGCCCTTCTGTGTCCTCAATCCACACCCAGGGCTGCCTGACAGATGCCAGCACTAACACCTTCTCCCTACAAGCTGTGTACCTTTGGCAGGGATCACCGGTCACCTTTTAGGGGAGGTCTACTGTGACTCAAAACACTTTTATTACAAGTCCTGGGCTGAGCCCAGCTTTTCCAAGCTGGAAGGTGAGATACACCATGTGCACAGCTCACCTGGTGACCTGCTGCCTCAACTCTTTGCTGTTGCATTTATAGGATTCCTTCTCTCCCTCCACATCTCTGGGGTCTGGAAAACCATCTCCCCTTCCCACAAATAACTAAGATATCTATCATCTACGCAAGACAGCATGGATCCTTCTTCCCAGGTGTTGATGAATCAAATTCTCATAGATAAACTATAAAGAGATGCTTTCCATCTTGGTTTTTGGATGTGGTATTTCATGGACTCAGTCATATTTCAATGGAAATTTCCTTGCTCCTGCCCCAGCCCTGCTGCATGTCACAGTGGCACCAATTACACTGCAGCTGTAAGATGGGTATTGTCATTATTAGTAATTGTATTCACCCACTCCATATAAAGCTATCAGCACAGCAACATGAATGATTTGTGGAATGATGTATTTGCTGCTATTAGGACCTAATATGTTATGCCTGTAATTACATACTATGCCCCATATAATAAGTTTGGAATTGCTGTGTAAATTTTGGGTAATTGCAGAAAACTATGCTACAAACAGGTCCCCCTAGACCAAGTTCACCATTCACTACCAGGAAACAACCATTATTAAAAGCTCTGAAACAGACAAATCAGTAGACTAAGAGCTAAAAGCCTTTAGAATATGTAGCAGCAATGAAGAGGAACAAATAACCAGTGCAGGAGAGCAAGAGCAGCACCAGTCCAGGTAGTGTCATCCCTGGGGAATATTTCTTCTAATTCTGGTTTCAGGAATACTCCAGCAAGGAACTTTCAGTGGGTGCAATGTAAGCTGCAAGTAGCATAAACCCATCCAGGTGCAACTGTTTCAAAGGATTTAGAAGCCATGCTCCTCATAAAAAAGAAAGTTAAAATGCTCATATCTAGATTAGAAGTCTGCCAGAGGTCATTACCGTTTAATGCATAGTCAGGCTTTTCTGAATCGGCTGGAAACATTGACATTGACTAAATTTATCCTCTCCTTCACAGGCCCAAGAGCTTTTCCAGAATTCAGTGCTTTTTTTTTTTTTGTTGTTGAAGCTGATCCTTCTCATCCTCACTGCAGTACCTGCACATCTTCCATCTAAAATCAATAGCCATAGCATGGTCCCCCATGGGCTCCTTGCAGTTGTGAGGGTTTCTCAGGAGGATGGGAAGTGATGGGAAGAAATGAGATCAGCCACTTTTATGGTCCAGTGAGTTGTTATGGGCTTCGAGGGCTCTCTCATGGCCATGAACCTCAGAACAACTTCTGATTGTTCAAATTTCACTCCAGCCTTCCAGCTTCGTCATCTGCACTGCCAACTTCTATTAAGGTTCCATTAAAAGGCAATGAAACACGGGGCCTTTTACAATACCCTCGACAGAACAATTTCCCTTTCTGGATACAGTAAAAAATTTCAGCCAAAAATACAGCTTTTTGGTTTAAAAAAAAAAAAAAAGAAAGAAAGAGAGACAATTTCAAGCAGATCAAAATATTTCATAAAATGCTGTCAGACTGACTCAGCCAGAAAACACAATCCAGAAAAGGCTAATTTTCAAATCAAAACATTGATTTTTCTCTCTGCCTATCATAGTTACATTTATTTCCACTTGCTTATGAAAAGGCCTAGGTATGAGACAATATTTCATTTTGTGTAGAGCTAAGTGTTTTATTCGATCAAAGTGTTTTCCACAACATTTTGTCACTGATAGGTATTCAGTAATTTAATTTGACTGTTATTAGTTGTACCTTTTCCTTCAAGGATCACTTTAAGTGTAACCACACTTAGCAGCAGAGAAGGACAAACGCTGCCCTCAGATATAACCAGGTGAATTCAAGCAAATCCTGACTGAATCAAAACATGTTATAAAAGTTAAGAGCTGGGGGGTATAAAATTTAACCCAAAATTACACATAAAATAAGCTTGCTCAAGACACTGCTTTAAAAGTTTTGACCCACAACACATTAATAACTTATAAAATCAGTGTCCTTTTGTATCAATTTGAAATAAGTGTGATTTGAGGGCATCAATGTTCTTGTTCTTTCTGAAGCCCAAGGGATTTCTCGTGGCACTAAGCACAAGAAACCAGTTTGGTGTCCCAGTGACAGTGTCAGGGATAAATTTTGTGCTAGGAAAGATCATTTACTTCAAACACTGGTGGGTATTAAAATTGAGGTCCTGTCCCCATGAGCACATTCCCTCTGATAAAATCATAGAATCATAGGATCACTAAGGCTGGAAAAGGCCTGCAAGATCATCAAGTCCAGCCTTTGACCAAACACCAACGTGAGCCAAATCACAAAGTGCCACACCTACTCATTTTCTGAACACTTCCAGGGATGGTGACTCCACCACTTTCCTGGAGACCTTGTTCCAATGCTTAACCATTCTTTCAGTGAAGAACTTTTTCCTAATATCCTGGCCCCCATCCCAAATATGTAAGAGAGTTTAAACCACAGGCTTAAGTTTAGGGGTCTTTGCAACGAAGCAGAAGATCCCATTGCTCTACCCCTTTCCATGACATGCATTGTAATAGTATATAACTCATGAATTACACCATAAATCACTCCTGGGCTTGCTGTACAGAGGAAAGCAAGGGAGTTGTTTTGGAAGAAGGCTGAGAGGGCTGAAAGTGAGACAAGTTGGCAAGACCCATGGACAGCCTTGAGGCGGCAGAAGAGAGAAAGGAACCGTGGGGTGAGCAGGGCCCCAAGCAGCCAAGGCTGAGAGGGGTGGAGTTGTCCCACCTCACTGGCAGCACACACTGGAGCAACCCCGAGGCTAGCATGGAATGCTGAGTGGGTGCTCCTTGCTAGGGCAGTGCCTCTTTGGTGAGAAGAAAGGGACAGATCCTGCAGAAAAACACTGCAAAATGGTCACGAGTCCTTCATGAGTCATATGCCTGTAAAAGCTAAAGGAACACTGGAGATCAGGTCTTCACTCTGGAATCTCCTGGACTTCTCTGCGGTGGAGTTTATAGCCTCAGGGTGGCTTACAGACATATACTACCTCTGCACTCCAACACTGACCTCAGCTTTACAGACTGCACATTTGCAGGTCTGCAGTTCAAAACTAATTGCTATGACCTCACATAAAATAGTAATAATCAGCTATCAATAATACTTTGGGAACTGGGGGGGAAATAAAGGGAAAATGTTCATTCTTAGTAAAAGCTGGTGCTGACGGTCAGGAAATTGAACCTTCTGCAAGCATTAGTCACGGGAGCCAAAAACATTGCTGCTGAGTGTTTCTGGGGAGCATATGCTTCATATACTTGAAAGATATTCTTCGATGTCAAGTCTTTGTAATTACAGAGACATGGCAAATAAAGGCAGAAATCATAAAGATTTCCTTTTCCTCTGGTAGTTAATCAGTCCAGGGTGTATTTATGTACAAGCAGAGAGCTGTCTCCATCCCAGCCTCTCTGCTCCCTGCATCTCCAGGATGCAGCCCTATGAGCAGTTAGCTGGTGTTTCCCTGATGAATCAAACCATTCGCTACAGAAACACAAGATGCAGGGCCAATATTTTCAAAAGCTGCCTTTAAAACTCTGGCAGCAATTTAGTGTGGTCATGTTTCCAAGTGTGAAGTTCTTCATGTATGAATGCTTGCACTCAGGATTTATTTGCTTGGACTGCACTCACATCCGTGCAGGGAGTATGACTGTGAACCCAAAGTTTTCCGTGTGCTATCTGCTAGATGGTGGGAAATGGGCTTAAAGGATCAGAAGCCAGGTAAGGACTAGAAAACTGGCAAGGATTTGTAATTCCAGGGTGGTGTTTAGGGCTATAGGGCAGTCAGTGAATTAGAGGAAAGAAAAAAATTACATTCAGAAACCCAGCAGTTTTGCTACATTCACTACTGCCCTTCTCTCCTTGCACTTCACTAAGTGGAGGAGCAGTGTCTTTCTGTGCACACTTGGGAGCCCAGCAGCACAAAACACAGTGCAAATTCCCAGAGGTGACCTCAGACCTGGAAATGATCTGGCCACGTCAGCATCATCCAAAATCAAAACTAATTAGTCCTTCTGGGAGCACATCAGCTCCAGTTGTGTGATGTTAGCATGACATGAAACTGCAATCAGGATCTGAATGGGGACTTGCTGTTTGGGGTACTAAACCTTTCTGGGGGACTCCTTGCATGCCCCTACCTCACACCTCATTTGTTATCTACTGTGCTTAGAAGGAAAAGGCCACAGCTCAAACTAAGATGTTTGTAATGTGTATTTTTGAATCTTCAGTGATGTGCAGTGTATCATCCACACAGCAGGACCACACCACATTGTGCAAACCAGAAAGATGCCACTTGTCCCAGCCCACAGGCAAACCCACCCCATCTCTGTATGACCCCCATTTTCAGCCTTTTCTGCTTTTAAAGAAAAGCTAGATTTAATGCAGAAATAAACCCACGAAGAGTCCTGCAGTTTTCACGGAGAGCAGTGTGCTTGCTCAGGAAGCGTGAAATTAAAAGCTCCCGAGCGTGCATTTGCCCAGCTCCACATCACATGTACCTCATCAGCCCCGCAGCAGGGCAGGAGCTCAGTCACCAATTCTCTCCATGGCCTCACCCTGCAAACATGCACCCTTGCAAGCAGGGCTTACTCATGGAAACACTATGCCTGCATTCCCCATAGCAAGAGACTCAGGAGGAGCCCGCTCCCTGGGCTGGCCCGGGGACACGGCTGGCACCTGGCACCGAGTGAGAGCCAGCCTGGCACCATCAGGAGGGCTCCAGCAGCACAGCAAAGCCACCAAGCCCGGCCAAGAAATCCCACATGCTCCGAAGGACACCCTCTGGCCGTGCTCAGGACTCGTTTGGATGTTTTCTGACAACACACGTGTGCTGGCTTGAAAGTAAAACCAGTGAGACTCCAAGTCAGAAATACAATTTAATAGAGAGAGAAGAAACAACAAGAAAGATAAAAATAAAATAAAAATAAAATAAGACAAATGCAATAGTACAAAGGACCACTGACAGAGTCAAAATGCAAACCTGACACCCTGTTGGTCAGAGTGTTGGAAGGAGCCTGAAGTGAGTCCTCCCAGAGTGACAGTTGTGGTTCTGTGGAAGTAGAGATGATCCTCAAGAAAGGGTCCAGTCTCCCTCTGGGAATCCAGTGGAAACAGGCAATCTTGGTGTCTGGGATTGCTGTTTTATCCCATGGAAAGGCTTTGGCTCCTCCCACTGGGTGCAGCATCTCCCAATAGGATGAGGTGATGTTCTCAGTCCTGTGAGAGCCTTCAGTGGCCCATTCACAGGGGATGTCCCTCGGAGGAGGATGGGGGCAGGAAGAGATAAGAAGGCCCTGCCTTATCTGGTGTTATCAGGTGTCCATTAACAGAGGGCATCTCCTCTCTTTCCCCTGCTAGAGTTACATGAGATAAGGAACAATATCTCCCAATGGCTTCAACAGATGGAAACAGAATACACATTTTTGGTTACATTTCTCAATCCAGGACAACACAACACCAAAATCTCTTCTCGAAATAAAGTGCCTCCACACGGCTTCCAACAGGCTCCAGCGACGTGCCCAGGATTTTATTAACAGCAGCTTGCCTGCCTCTCCATCCCTGTGTTACCAGAGTTTGCTCTGTGGTGTGCTTTCCCTCTCCTTAGGAAAATTTGGATGGTGGAACAGCCCCCTTCAACAGCCTTCATGTCCTCAGGGCTGAGCATGAGACACAGAAAATGGGCTCCTGAGAGCTGAATCCCAAATTACAGCAGCACCTCACATGTTTTCAAGGCTGAGTCATGGCCAGTGTGCTGCTCCTCAACAGCTCAGACACAGCAGGGCAGAAGAGCCTCCGCTCCACAGAAGATTTTTTCTGGGGTGAGACAGGACCACAGCAGGTCTGGAAGTTTTGTCACCTGTGAGGGATCTCAGCTCGACCCACGGAGGCTGTCACTGTGTGCAGTGACCAGACTCTGAGTCCCTGCCTGTGCACCTTCCCATCCATTGCTGTGAGGCTCTAACCATGAGGAAGAGAAGACAACCAAGGGACCTGCCCTTCTTTGAGGGATGGGGTTGCAAAATGTCGCTTGCTTGCAAACCTAAGAGGGTCCAAAAGATTTGTGACCCCTGGAGAGAACCCTCCTTGGGTCTGAGGGGTTGAGGCCCTTCTAGGACCTCGTAACTCCCCCACTGGCCACGGTGCCTTCACTGGGGTTCAGGGAGCCCTTGCTGTGCCGCCCTCCCCACGGCTCCAGCTCTGCACCAATGCACATTCCAGACTCCTCCAGCTTGACAGATGCATATTTTGACAGCTCAGAGAAAACATTTTGCAAGATGCAGAGTCACGGGCTCTTTCAAGCCGAGATGTTTGGAAAGCCGCGTGAGCTCTCCAAGGCGCTATCTCTCGTTCTCTGCCAGCCGTGCTCACAAAAGCTCCCTGTGCAGGCCAGAAGATGCAGCAGGGAATAATACAGTCCTTTAAATAGCATCCTGGCTGGCTCGAGGAGGCCACAAAGGTTTCAGCTCACTTATAATTTTCCTCTTAGGAAAGGGTTCATCCCTCTCTCCCGCAGCAGCCTGCTCTGGGCACTGTGGCCAAGCAAAGACGTGGGAAGCCTTGAAAATGGCATTAACCAACAACCCGTGACCATCCTGGAGCGCTCATGCTCGTGTCCTTTCCCAAGAAATACCCACCCTGGATGTGCTGCACAGACCTTCAGTACCTGGGGGTATTTGGCATAGGAGGACACAGCACTGAGATCAGCAGAGGAGACCCTGTTCTGCCCATGACGGAACTCAAGGAGCTGGTTGCTTCAATGACACAAGGAACTGGCCAGAAAATGCTCCCCTGACATCTTCCACGTGACATTTGTCCAGAGGAGAAGCCAGATAAAGAGGTCCCTGAATGCTTTCCTCCTTAGGACCTGTTCAACCATCTGTAAAGCAGGTCAGTGGAAGAAAACACTTGGCATCAAAGTGGGGGGAAATGAAATAAATGAGATTTGAAGAAATTGCACACACCCCATTTGCAGCATGACCCACGAGCACCTTGTTTTGGCATGGCTGCAGCACAGAAAACTGCCAAGCAACAGAAGGAAAATGTGTGGGGCTAAGAAACATTGAAAGTCCCTTCAAGCAGCTGTGCTCAAGGATCTTGAACAGGGGACTGAGTCCTGAATGAGGAGGAGAAGAAGGCTGAAGGAAACATTGAGAGGTTTAGAACTTCCATATAGAAAGAATTATTTAAATTAATTCCCAGTCTCATGCCCCACAGGAAAATTTGAAGAAAAACTTGAGATTCAGTGGCAACAGCAGCCTAAATAAAAAATAGAGAGGAACATTTCTTTGGGGAAAAAATATCAAAAGGATCCTTTTCTCTGCTGAAAGCTGAAATTCTTCCACAAAAGAGTCATTTTGCCACTCCCCAGAAAACCAGAAAAAATACCAGCATTTTCCATTTTAATGCTCCCTCATTGTCTTGAATATTCCTTCTGCAAAGCCTCCCAGCCCTGCCCCGGCTTCCTGGTGCCCATCAGCTCTTCAGGACAGAAGGCTTCTCTTTTTTGCAGTTCACAGCACACAGTGTCAGTGTTTTAATCAGGTTATATCACTGATGGCAATACTCTGGCACAGCCACAGCTTCATAGCTTTGGGATGCTGAAAGTGTGTGTTATCAGAGCATGTCCAAGGTTCTGGGCTTTCTCTCTGGTTTAATTTCTTCTTGTCTTTCTCTGCTCCTGCCCCAAAATATGTCAACTTCTCAACCCAAAGGTTTGGTGTTATGGAAATGATTGGTGGCACTGTAATATTTTTTGTGAAGTAAATGGTGTCAAACAGCCATAACACAAGTGTTCCATATTTTACAGGGGTATTTTACGGATTGTCCCTAAGTTTGATCAGGTGCTTTACTTTATTGTGCATGTCTACAAAGGATATTTTGAATCACCCATCCTGTCATGATTTTTTTTGCAGGTCTGAATGATTTGTGTTGCACAGATCTATCAGCAAATTGCTCAAGTTTATTATAGTAAAAAAAAAAGGTTTATGGAAGTGTCAACAGAACCAGATCTTCTTTTATCTGGTTTATCTATGAGCCTTTACCCTGAGAAAAATAAGTTTTTTGTATTTTTTACAAAAAGAAATTTGGCTTCTTCCTCACTTGTTTTGTGTTTGGAAACAGATTATTTGCATTAAGCTAACCATGGTCAGGGTTCCTCAAACTTAAAGCACAATTCATCTCCATGCAGCACTTCCAGCACAAGAAAAAAGCATCAAAACAGTTTTTCAAGGGAGCTGGACTACTTTCACACCTCCAGCTGCAGCTGTGTCAGAAGGAACCATTCTGAAATATCATGGCTGTTCTGGTAACTATGAGTACAGGTGGCTCTCCACCCCCTTTCCAGACAACAATTGCAACAGTTCCAGCTTTCCAGGTTGTAAAACAGCCCCTTGGCAACTTTGCAATGAGGGTGCACCATGCCCTGTCACCAGCCCAGCACAGTGGGGACCAGGGCACACTGACAGCACTCTCCCATTGGGAGAGGACCCATGCCCAAATCAGTGCCAGCACCAGCCATGGACCTGCTGCTGCAGGACTTGTCCTTGATTGCAAAGGTTTGCTCACAAGAGAACAGATTTGGTGCCTGGTTTGATCTCCTCCAGCACCTGTTTAAAACATTCAGTGTTCAAAGTACTCAAACATGGAGTTACTTGGCACACAAAGCTTGATGAGTCCACATCACAAAATCCTCACATGGTTTGGGTTAGAAGGGGACCTAGAAGATCATCTCCATCCAAGCTCCTGGCCATGGGCAGGGACACCTTCCACTAGTCCAGGTTGTTCAGAGCCCCATCCAACCTGGCCTTGAGAACTTGCAGTGATGGGGCAGCCACAGCTTCTCTGATAAAAATGTTCTAGTGCATCACCACCCACAGAGTAAACAATTTCCTCCTCATATCTAATTTAACTGCCCTCTGTCAGTTTGAAGCCATTCTCCCATGTCCTGTCACTCGATGTCCTTGTAAAAAGTCCCTCTCCAGCTCTCTTCAAGCCTTTTTGGGTACTGGAAGGTGCAGCCTTCTCCTCTCCATGCTGAACTCCCCCGCTCTCTCTGCCTGTCTCCATAGCAGAGGTGCTACAGCCCTCTGAGCATCTTTGTGGCCTCCTCTGGGCTCACCCCAACAGGTTCAAATCCTTCTTATGTCAGGGCCCAGAGCTGGACACAGCACTGCAACCTTCATGAGAGCAGAGCAGAGGTGCAGAATCACCTCCCCTGACCTTCTGGTCACCCTACTTGTGATGCAGCCCAGGAGACAGTTGCCTTTGGGCTTCATGAGCACATTAACAACCTTCTTCAGGAGCTATGCTGAGCTTCTNGCCTCCTCTGGGCTCACCCCAACAGGTTCAAATCCTTCTTATGTCAGGGCCCAGAGCTGGACACAGCACTGCAACCTTCATGAGAGCAGAGCAGAGGTGCAGAATCACCTCCCCTGACCTTCTGGTCACCCTACTTGTGATGCAGCCCAGGAGACAGTTGCCTTTTGGGCTTCATGAGCACATTAACAACCTTCTTCAGGAGCTATGCTGAGCTTCTCAACCACCAACACCCCCAAGTCCTTCTCCCCAGGGCTGGTCTCAACCCATTCTCCCTCAGCCTGTGTTTGTGCTTGGGATTGGCACACAGGGAGGTGCCATCCAGGGACCTCACTGACATTTGTGACCCCCCCAACCAAAAGGGGGAAGCAGCCTGAGAGCACAGCCATGGCTCAGCTGCAGGAGCCTGCAGCCCGGAGAATTAAGCATTCAACAACTACTAAACTCAAAAATAGACAGTAGGCGCCAAAATCCTCAGCTGTGGCTCCTTGGACTACACTGGATTTACGCTGATTTAAGCCAGCTGAGGATCCACACCACCGGGCCAAGTCCTGCTGTCCTACCTCAAGCTGATGGCCAGTTGACGTGACTGATGACTGAGATTTCCATTTAGCCTAACTGGAAGCATGAGCAGGGCCTGTGTAGTGCTACCATTGTTGACTCCAGCCTTTTGTCTGGGGCTGTAACCGATAGGCCTAATAACCGAAATCATACTGCATGCATTCATTCACCCTCTTCACAAACAGCATGTTATTGAGCTCCGTGGTGAAAAGGCATGCACAAACACAATGGGGCTGGGATTAAGCCCAGCTGCATTACCAAAGTAAATACTTTTGCTGCTGACAGTTTGTCTGTGGGGATTTGGAGAAAAGTTTTGTGCATCTACTTAGGCAACATATGGTTTTATTTTTCCTGTTAACAAAAACAGTAGTGGTCAAAAGTCAACACCCTCTGATGACTGTTCGGTGGCCAGTGTGGAATGGGCTTGGTGGTCTAGGTCCAGTTCCTTACATGTCCACAAAAAAAAAAAATCATCCTCTTCCTGCATTCCTCTCTCACTTGGCACTGTGGTTTGCAGTGTCCGCAAGGAAGCCGGGGGGGTTGAGGTTAATCTCATCTGTCCTCCTTTCTGATTGAAAGCAATGGGTGACGTGGTTTGGGTTAAGATACTCTGCTAGCTTCTTTCATTCCCCTTGTGATGAAAACCCCTGCACAATCTGTTTCCTTGAAGCCTGAAGAGAGTCAGAATTAATCCGCATTAGCTGGCGGCCGGGGCATGTCAGCCAGTCAGACTTCTAAAGCAAACACACAGCCATGAGGAGGAGCAGCATGCCAAGAGCACAAATGGTCTGAATTTAGCCCTTCATCTCCAAGCTGAGTGCACACTGTTCTCCAAAGATCTCTGCAACACTCCATCAACAGCTGGTCACCTTCACATCTGAAACCAAGAAGAAAACCCACAAGGGCCAGGCTTGATGCTTGGTGATGACTTCTGCAGGCTGGTAAAGGGCAAAAAGCTGGCTGAGCTGCCACAAGTGCCCATCTCACACAGGTCCAGTGAAGGAATTGGCAGATACTGGCACTCGGCCTTTTTGGGAAGGAAAAAACACCCCCATCATCAACCCCTCCTTAGGGATTCCCCTAGAAGATTTTAAAGCTTTTAAGGTGCAAACAGGTCTTGTCTACACTGAGGTAATGAGAATTACAGCAACTAGAGCACAACTGCTAACGCTCAGCATCTGCAGGGTCAGAGGCAGCTCAGGGCTGGAAGGAGTGTTAACTAGATCCACCACATGAAGTAATTGTTTTTAAGGGAGTGTATCCAAGCTGGAACACAGCGATGCAGAACATGCACCCTCAGACAGGTGTAATCCCAGGCACAGTGGGTGGCAAGCAAGGCTAAAAAAATCACAATTAGGAAGCCAAGAAGTGTTGCCTAATCCAGGCTTCCCCACCAAGATGAAGGTAGATTTTTGAGGGCCAGATCCTGCATAATGCCCAGCTAGTCCTGTAATATGTTTGCAACCCTCAGATACTCCTGACATCTCTGGAAGCTGCAGGCCTGAAGTGTTTTGCAGAGGATGCTCAAACCTACCCACAAACAGCCAGAAGTGGGCAGACAGCCAGGGCTGGAGGAATTAAGCCAGGCAGAGAAAGTGCTGCAGCTCAGGTTGACAGGCAAATGGAGCTCAGAAGTGGAACATCATAGTCCCATAGTCACACACATCCATCTGTGGAGAAAAAAGGGAAAAGACAGAAATTGTTTCTGTTCCTATGAAAGACAATCGGTGAAAACAAAAGCTTATCTTAACATTTTTCTGCAGAAGTTCAGAGGTTTTCATTCAAGAAGCAAAAACTGAAAAATGTTTGGTTTCTGGCAATCAAAAACTGGAAACATTTTGGCCAGAAACCAAAACAATTTGGGGTTTCTGGTTTTTGGTTTTCGTTTGGGTTTTTGCCAAACTCCTTAGCTTACTTTTGCCAAAAAACTGCACATTTTTCAAGCTTTTTCTTCCTCAATGAAAACCTTAAAATTGTTGTTGAAATTGGACATTTCCCACAGATTTTTGTTCTGATTTTTTTTAAAAAAGCATTTTCAGCAAAAAGAATGTTTTGAATGAACAATTTCACCCAAGAGCTCTATAAGCAGATCCATTGGAGGGACTACCCCACCCTCACTTTTATCTCCTCTCCCCTCCTCTCTTTTCTCACCCAGGGAACTCAGGGTGATGATCCTGGTCTAGTTTTGACCATTTAGAGCTGTGGAGCTGCCTTGGGGGACAGAAAACTTTGACCTGGGAATGGCTTGAGCTTTTTCTGTGAGATACCAACTCTCAGGAAATAAGAAATGTAGCAAAGGAAAATAAATATCTAGAGATTAGATTCAGCAGTGTTTGTACTGAGAATGCATTTGGGCATGTGGTTCTGGGAGAAGAAGGTGCTGTTGTCCTCCAAAGTGCCTAAATGTTAATTACCCACAGCTTTGTTAAAGCTGCTGGCCCTGGGTCTACCACAAAGGACTGGTACAATCTGTATTAATGTTCAAAGTTTGGCACAAAAAATGCGGATGTGAAAGATGGACAAGAAAAATTAGATATTATGAACTCCTGACATAAATACAGCTAGGGACTAAACAAAAAATGAGAAACACTAATATATGTCTGCTCTGAACACTGAACTTGGAGGTAGAACTGAAGAGCAAACCCAGCTCAGAATGGAGAAGGTGTTGGCACCCTGTTTCCAGAGGTAACTTTGATGTGAGCCAACACTGAAAGCAGAAACTGCACAGAAGATGAGGAAATCTGGACTGGAGTCAGAGTGCCATAGCTTAATACTCCACCTTTACAAAACAAACTACAATAAAAATTTGGACAGGGTTTTGAATTTCAGTCATCCAACCAAAGAGATCTTGGGGTGTTTGTAATTAAGTAGAGCCATCTCATGGCTGCTTTCCCCCTTTGAGTTCCCTATTTTTCTTGCTTTCAAGGCCTGTTTGGATGTGATCTGTGGTTGGTATCTGATGCCCTGCCAGATCAGGCAGAGGAAGACCAGGCAAAGGAAGGCCAGCACAGGGAAGGGAACCACACATCAGTGGCAAGTGGAAGAGAGTGCCAGAAAGAGAAGAGGTGGAGAGTCTCAAATTAAAGCAAAAATGGGATTACCACACAGCAAAAATGCCAACTTGGAGGACTTTGAGCAGGATGGTTGAAGAGATCAGCCAAGACAAGAACTGCTGACTGAAGGAGATGGATTTGGGGTGGGTTGGAGAAGGGAAGGAGTAAAGAATGTGTGGGTGAGGAGGAGAGAGGTCAGCAGCTGGTTATGAGGGTGAAGGTACTGCCAAGATTTGGGGATGGGTCAGGGATAAAGAGGAGGGTCTGAGGGGCTGGTAAATTCTCATAGTCCAGGCAAGGAAGGAGTAATGAGGGATTGTGAGGGGGCTGGGTGGTCAGTGAGGAAGAGGAGCACACGAGGGGTTTTCTTTTCTTTTTCCACATTTGGATAATAATGGCCCTTTACACTCTTTTAACTCTGTTTTTCAGCAAAGTTTATTTAAGCTTTGACACAGTGCAATGCTGTCAGCTGAGCCGTGGTTAACAATGCTGTCTCCTAAGCCCAAGGCAAGCAGGGCAAGGGGAATAAATTAGTTTAAATCTCTGCAAAGTTTTCCCAGTTGCAACAGGGTGAAAGCACAGGCACAGTAAATTACTGCAACTCAGCTCACTGTTAATTCAGCATCTGAATTCTCCAAACACAGAAGAGACACTCTGTCATCGATACAAACCTAGGAACAAGCTAAAATAACAGCACAGGCTGGTTTCAGACACACTTACATGGAGCATTTAGCTTGGGTGGTGAGCTGGAGCTGCTTGTGGTGAAAGCTTCACAAATGGAGAGGTAGGTGAAATGCCAGACAGCCTCGGGACAGAAGGAAATGTTTATATTGATTTATCCTGACTTTTTGAACTGTAATGTCCTTGTAACAAACCACGCCCCAGGAGTGGGTGTTACTTGGATTGTCCTGACGCCAGATAGCAAGAAAGCCAAGAGGGGGAAACTGAGGCAGGGCAAAGGCTTCACACCCGGCTGCACAAGCTCCTTCTGTGGCCCTTTCTCAGGGCTGTTTTCACCCGTTGTGTACTCACACATAGCTACGAGGATCTAGGAAGCCGTGATTGTTTTGCTTTCCAAAGCTTTTACTCAGGAAAAGACTAATTAAGTGGCTGTGTTATTACAGCAGGTCCCGCAGTCTCCGAACACAACCAGCGGCGATTAGGCAGGCGTCAGCTACTGGGCGGGATTTCCACTGCCCAGCTGTGTCATTATCACGGCAGCTCAGCCAAAATCCTCCCGCAAAGAAAACCAGCTGCAGGCTGCGGGGCTGGCAGGCAGCACATGTCCAGCGGAGGGAGGAGGAATCGCCTCTTCTCTCTGGTTTTTCCAAAAGAAAGACCAACGAGGGCGAGCACGCACATTCCTGACACCAATAATAATTTTTGGGGAGCTCCTGGAGGAAGAATCAGGGGTGCAGCACAGCTTTCTGCATTTTTTTGGGGGGGGACTGAATAATCGCTGCCTTGCTGACTTAGGGACATGGAGGTGGCAGGTGAGAGCTGCTAAAGAGGGAGGATCTGTAGCACTGCTTTGAAATATAGAGCCCATGCTGCAGCATCATCCCTGCAGAGAGGGGCTGAGGGCTATCTTTAATAACCCAAATAAAGCACTGAGCTGCACTTTGAGCAATGGAGAATCTTTGGGTCAGTTTCTAGAAAAGATTAGATTTCTGTTGTCTGTGACCTTGATGAACCTCCTGGCTCAGTGACCCATTTTTAGGGTGCAGGTCTGTGTGTTAGGGTGTCTGTCTCAGCCACATTCCATAAGGCCTTCAAAGACACTGGGCAGAACTCAGACCAGCACTCAGGAGCTTCCTTCTGTCTGCTGGTGCCACCCGATGCACCTTTGAGAGATGTCTGTGGTCACTTTGTCAAAAGCCAATGCTTTCCAGAGTATCAGAACAAAGACATTTATTTCCATTTATGTGTGGTAGCTCCTTTCCAAATTTCGTATCATCACTGAAGGTTTTATTTCCACTCGCATCTGAATTTATTTGGAGCAATCCTCTCCCTTCCTACAAAGAGCCTGACAGGACATTTTCAGTAGGGTCTTCACAAACACAGTTTGCTTCATGGAGCCTGCAGGCAGGGACAGATCTCACCTGATGTGCTGCATGAAGAACCCATCTCATCATAAAGGTCCCAGCCCCATCCTCCCACTGCATCCTCAGTGTCTGTGCAAACCTGCCAACCATCATCAATTCCCTCCTCAGAGGTCTCTTCAACCCACAAGTCCATTTGCACTTAAATTGCCTGACACAGAGCCCGGATGAGTAACGAAGAGTGTGACCTTCCAGCGATCAAGCATTGCTAATATCTCAACTATTTCAAGTGTTTAATAACCAAATTTAATGCAGTGAGAACAATTTGATTGAATGCACAATATCTGTAGCAGCTAATTAACCACAGTAGCCCAGAGAGGTCTTGGACTTCACACAACCTTTCAATATAATTACAAATTTTTAACAGCAAAATGAATCTAAATCCAGTCTGACACAGCAATCCATCTTCATCTCCAGATAAAAGGTAGCACATGCGGTATTAACATTTAAACAAGAGCCATGGGCAGTGGAGAGAGACAAGGAGCATTAGCAGATGTGCTGAATTAATTACTAACAGCACCACAGGAGGAGGTGGGGGGGATGAGTACTTTGCATTTTACAGGTCAGACTTGCTACACAACCACTCATTCTGCTGGCTTTACCTGCAAAAATTAGACTTCGTGTCAAATGCAAGGCCATTTAGGTCTACCTGTGTCTCCCCCACAGCTCCAGGTGGGTGGTTCCTGACTCATACTCCTCTTCCCTGTGCTGCAGGGCTCACAGCAGCAAAAGACCATCACATCTCTGATTTTATTAGAGCTGTTCCCCAGAAAAGTGGATCTGAACACAGCCCCCATCCCTCTGTGCCTGGGTAAGCAAAAAAAAAATCTAAATTGTCTTCTTGCTCCTGTCTTGCAGGGCAACACTCAAGGGAATCATTTACTCTCCTGTGAGCCATGCCTGGAGCTTCTCCTGAAGATTTCCTCCTATCCCCTCTTCCTGGACATGTTCTGTGGCTTGTAGGAACATGAGGATTTGGGTACAGACCTTGCAGGGTCAAAGTCTGAATTCACTATGTAAAATATTTCAGATGCAATACAGGACAGGAGAGGGTTTGGTCCATTCCACGAGCAGAGAATCTTGGAGCCCAGAACTGTTGCTGGCATTAATGGATGCAACAGGCGTGGGGTAACTTCCTTGCAAAGCCCTGACATTCAGCAGTATCTGACCTGAAAACTCAACAACCACGAGACACCTTCCCTCCCATGAACCACCCCTCAGGCAACAATAACAAGAGGGGGAGAATACAACATTTGCAGTTTTAGTTTGCTTTCTTGGTTTGAGACTTCGGCATTCAGAGAGCCTCTCCTAAAAGCCAGGAAGGCAGGAACCAGATTTTAAGTGAAAGGTGAGATCTCTAACAGGCAACCACCTGCTCTCAGCTGCTTGGATGAGGCATTTTTAGCCTTTCTGGAGCCTGTACTACTGTAAAGCCAGCACAGTCAATTTTTATGGAAGTGCTCCCAGTTTACGCTGGTGTAAATAACATCAATATTAGACTCACAGTAAAACCAACAAAAAACCCAATGAGAATAAAACACATCCTACAATCATGGTAGTGAGCAGCATTGGTGAATATTAGTAGTTCTGAATAAATAGCACATGAAGGAGCTTTTTGTTTGTACTGTTGGGAACCTTTTAGATTCCTGCTTAGCTTGTATCTGTCAGAGACATTTTTCCCCCAATAGCTCATGAAGCATTACCATAAAATGTGGAGTTTTAATTGACGAGTTCAAAAGCAGGATGAGTCTGCCAAATGTGATAGCATCAGCTGGTGGCGTCATTTGTCATTGTTACAGGCAAATAAACCAGTGAGTTAATCAAAAGGGATGAAAAATGAGGTGGCTTCAATTTTTGGAGTCCTGAATCCAAGTCCTTCTCCTTTCTTCTCATCAGTCTAGACCAAAATGCCAACAACACCAGCTGCCCAGTAGGCACTCATTCAAAAATCCAGTGTAGACAACACATAGGCACATTCTCAGTTGTTAAAATCAAGGACAAACACAAGGAGATATTACTAAGCAGAAGACAGAGAGGGAGGAAAAACAGAGCACTCTGGAGAGTGCAGCTGAAGGAGATGAGCAGAAAGGCAGTCACTGCTGCTCAGTCCAAGGTCTCTCAGTATCAAACTGACATGAGGTCTCCCTAGAAGGTCAGAGTGGTGAAACAAGTTCTTTCAAGGACTCCCTGGACTACTGCATAAAAACAAGCACAAAATCTGAGAGTTTGGGAATCCAGTTTCTCAGCAGTGTGTTGTCTGGAAGCTCAGTTCTGGACTTTTGCTAGTCCTATCAGTAGCCCAACCATCAGGTGTTCTCCCACCCCACAATCACTGCCCTTTGCTTGCAGACAGGAGAAGTTGCTTCAAATCTTTGTTCTTAACATGCCAGTGCTGATGTTTAGCAGAGCCAAAGTAGATGAGAAGATAATGTATTTGTTCCAAAGGCATCCTGGTTATCTCTTTCTTAGATCCCTTTGATGGAAAGACAGGAATTATTTCCGTGATGAAGACCTACTGTATTTCATGTGGTACATCAAACTGCTAGAGCAGGCTCCCTAATACACCAGGGATTCAGTCAAAGGGTCTCTTATCTTGTACAGACTCTGGCTTCTCTGGACACTGTGAAGAAATGATGCAGCCAGCATGTCCAGGTCCATGGAGGTGTACAGACATTCAAAAATGAACCCCCACAGTGATCAGAGAACCACAGAATTTCCTGAACTTGAAGAAACCCATAAGGACCAATGAAGTCCAGCTCCTGGCCCTGCACAGGACAGCCCCAGGAATCCCAGAAGGTGCCTGAGAGCATTGTCCAAATACCCCTTGAGCTCTGTCAGGCTGTGCTGTGACCACTGCCCTGGGGAGCCTGGTCAGTGCCCAGACACCCTCTGGGGAAAGAACATTTTCCTAAGCCTGTTGCAGCTGCAAAGCAAATGTATGAGGTGAAACCTTTTCATGGTGTCTGAGGTTGACCCCAGAACAAAACCAAGGTCTTCCAAGCCCATGGCCAACATCAGCAAGAGCATCTGTCCTCATTCTGAATATTTTGAAGGCATCTTCTCATAATTATTTTCCCAGCTAAGGATAAAACAGCATCTCCTGCACAGCTCTGTCCTCATCCTCCACCCAATTGCCCTGACTCCAGCCACAAAAGCCCAAAAATCTATAATAGTTCTTATTCCTCCCACATTTTTCCCTTTCTTAATTTTCCTTCTCTTTAACATGAAAATCACGCTTTACTTTCACTGACCCTTGACATGAAGTTTGTTTGTGCAGGATAAGAACAGATAAGGGGGAGGACCAGATACTTCTCCACAGCCAGCTCTGACTCCTTTCAGCTCAATATTCCCAATATCCTCATATGCAGAGATGAGCAAGTCTGGTCTGGGGGTTCAGATGGAGCCAGGTGAACTGCTCAACTTTGCACTTTGAGATGCTGGAAGAAAAAAGCTGTTTTCTTCAATATATGTGGAATATCTTCCTCAATAGATGTGGAATAGATGGAGAGAACAGTGATATTCTCTTTGCTCAGAGATTCCACAGTTTTAGGACTTTAAAGTTTTCCACAGAAAAATAAGTGAAGACTCACCCCAGAACCCAACAGCATCTGTGAAAAAAAAACCACCACAAAATGTTAATTCAAACAAAAACAAAGTCATCTCTTCCAGGACTTGATCTTATGTTCTCTGAGTTTGACCTCCTCTCCACTAATGTGCATGAAAATACCCTTGACAATGAAACATTTCTTCGTAGGCAATTATCTTAATTTTTATTACACAGGAATTCCTTTTCCTGTCAGACAGGGTTTGGGTGAGCTGAGCACTGCACATAGCATCTCTAGTTCCTCCCAGCAGATATCACAGTGGATGATCTCACAGAATGTGCATTTCCTCTGTACAAAATTTCAAAATGAGACCAACTCCCTACAGATTTCCTATAGCCTACAAGGAGGCTGCACCTGATTTGTCCCTCCATCTCAGTGAGAGCAGTGGCTGGATTTGCTGCAAGCTTTTAGGAAGCAAAAGTTGATCCAGAAGAGACAAATGCTGTTGTAATAAACAAGTGGAAAACACATATATGCTGGAAAGAATAAATAAACTGCAAGAAAGAAGCAGCATGAAGGAAGTTTGGTATCATAACTGGTAGAGCAGCAGTGTTTTGTAGTTAGTAAATATGACCAAGATGTGTTCTGTCTGCCTAAAATGCAGTGACCAGCAGTGGCTTAGGGCATACATTAGCAATTGGCCTCAGAAGCCAAATCATCCTACAAGGCTCAAGGTCACCTCCTTTACCACTGAATATCTTGAGCTGGTGTCTGTTAAGGGTTTTCTTTGTATCCCCAGATCTGACACTGCAGGGCACTGGTCATGGTCTCAGGCCCCAAGGACCCTGTGCCAATGGCTCAGCACATGGGCATGTTCCCATCCTAAAAGCAGAAACCAAACCACAACCATGTGCTATCTTGCCAAAACTCACAACTCCTCCCTAAATCTCCTGACCTTTGGAACTTCAGATCCCAGCAACAAACCTTTCACCTCCACCTGGAAGGAATTCCTCAGTGGAGAGCACCCTGTCCCATATGCCCATGCAAAAAGGGAAACAGCTCATGTTTTCTTACCAGTGAGCTCTCAGCCCCTCTGAAGAGAGCCATTGTGGAGTGGCTGCATTATAAAAGTTGTTAAGACCTCTTCCAGACCATAAAATATGCAGCAAAACAGAGTGCCAAATACCAGTCCTCTCCATGGCCCAAGACAAAGAGCTGCCCTGCAAAGCATTAATCCCTGCAGCTGCCTTGAACTATTCATGTCTCTTGCCTTTACGTAAGGAGCCATTCCAGTCTAGCTACCAGTCTCTCCAAAACAGAGATTTGCAGAGCCTTTAACACAATTAAAGGTCATTCTGTGAACAGAAAACCCAAAGATTTGAATGGGAGGCTGTGACTTAGCAGTCAAGGCCAGACTATTTATCTTCAGTGGGGGGTAAGTTTACCCAAAAATGCAGTTATGATTGTTTCTCCCTTACACACATCAGCCCCTCTTTCTTTCAACATCCAACAGCTTCATGGGCAGTACATTCACTTGGGCTGTGAGGGACCTTGCTTCGATTTCCTCCTCTTTCTGGGGCTATCTGAACCTCTCCCACCTTCCTGCCTCAAACCACAGACCACAGGACAGAGCTTCACAATGAAGCATTTCCAAAGCCCCGTGGGTTGAATTATTGAGGTCAGCACTGCAGGGGCAGCATGCTGTCCCCTGAACTGGCCACACACCACCTCCTGCTGCTGGGGAGGACAGGACCCAGCTTCAGCTGCCCCCAGGGGAAGGTGAGCTGTAGGAGACTCAAAAGCAGCTGTGGAAATGGGGGAAGCACCATGGTTTGCTGGGCTCTGTGCAAAATACACTCCCAGTCTAGATACAGGCTGCAATGTGCCAGCTGAGTCACCTTATGACAGGCCTCTGGTGGGATTTTTCATTTTCTCTTACTGACATTTATTAACTTTTCATGCATCAACATGAATATGCCATGGACAGGGTGTCCATTTCTGTGGCAACCTTGTTGGTGGCAGGGAAGTTGAAACTACCTGATCTTTAGGTTCCTTCCAACCCAAAATGTTCTATGATTCTGTAAATATTGGGAAATTTAATCTACAGGCTGGAGAGAAAGCCACTGACTCTCCTTCTGTGGCAGAAAAGATCTTTAGAGTATCATCATACAAAGCTCTAAGATGTAGATTTGAAGAACATCCTCTGCCCGAAGATAAAACATTTTTCTTTAAACCAAAGGAACATTTTGGCTTGACACAAGAATGCTTTTTCTTTATTTCCTGGGTTATTGAAATAAAGCTACAAATTTTAAGCTTGGCCAGAGCAAGGCCCAAATTTTTTACAAATGTTGGGTTCTGTAGCTAAGGCATACAAACAAATAAACAAGTATCTGTTTCTCACAGCTCAGCTTCTCATCCCAATAAAATATCTTTCTCCAAACCACTGGTTTTCAGTGGGTATGAGATGCTGCTTTTAGTGTTTGCTTATTTGAAGGCCAGGGGCCTTCTCCTTAAAAACAACAAGAAGAAACTCACCCTAGTGACAAGAAGCTCATGTTTCTGGCAGAAAAAGCAAAAGCAACAGGTGCAAAATAGCACCTTCAGGTGGCAGCTTGTGGCAAGATTGTAATAGTGAAAGTCATTGCACCGGCATCCAGCCCTCATCTCACTTATTTTAAGTCAAAAGGAGGCAAAATGAGAGGCTGTGATGCTGTACTTCAGCTGGCTGTAGGTTATATGAAGGGGCCTAGTAGGCAAAAGACTCTGGATGAGAAATCCCCAGCTTCCACCTAGCATAGTCCCTCTAATTTGCCCAAACCGTTCCCCAGGATGCTCAGCTCACACCTTTGGATGAGCATTGAAGACTCCTAGGACAAAAAATAAACAAACCAAAACAACAACAACAAAACCCAAACAAAACAAAAAACCCAAAAGCCACTAAGAGCTGTCAAGATTCAGCTGATTTGTCCTTCCCTGTGAGTCATCAAAGTATTTTTAAATGAGCTTTGAATAACAGAGCCCTCTCCTCTTGTTCTGCCCGTGTGGTAGATGAGAGCTTCTGTCCCCAGGCACTTTTATGGGCATCATTCTGAACAGGAAACAAAAATAAAATTTCTCCTTTAGCAGATGGACTTGTTTTCTCCACCACTCTGGTCCAGTCTGTCCCAAAGCCTCTAATGGCTCTGGTGCCCTGTGTGGAAAGGCTCTGATGAAATATTAGCAAATCCTGGCTCCCAAGCCCATCCCACACCAGTTTTATGTGGCAGCAAATCCTCACTTTAGAGGCTCCCAGAAGTTTAATGTGCAGTGACTGCAATAACCTGTCTGCTTGGTGACCCAAAATGGCTCAGACAATTACATATCCTTTGGGATTCTCAGAGCTATGGGGTGCATGGAAACCAGTCTTCATTGAGCCAGCAGCTGTGAAAGCATTTTCACTCCTAAATATGTGAATGGATATGGGGAAAAAATCAGGTCAGTGATTTTTCAGTTATGATGATGTTTTCAATTCAGTTATTGAGTATGTTACTGACAGCAGCTGCACACAACATGAAAATTTCAGGCATGTTGGTGCAGGCTCATCTTTCCAGTGCATCAGCTCCAGTGGGGTTAGAAATGATGTCATTCCAAAGACCCCAAAATAGGGGTTACTAACTGGAGAATGCTTTACACTGTCATGTGTCAGCACAACCAAGTGTAACAGTATATTATGTAACCTGGTCTTAGAGAGGAACACATCTAGGAACACATTTATACATCAGCAATTTGAGAAAAGCATCTTTTGGAGTCCTTCCCCAGCATGACTATGGGACTATTGGAAAGAGGATGTAAAAAAGCAAAACAGCTCCCCAGACAG
This sequence comes from Cisticola juncidis, assembly GCA_013400215.1. Classification (NCBI taxonomy): domain Eukaryota; kingdom Metazoa; phylum Chordata; class Aves; order Passeriformes; family Cisticolidae; genus Cisticola; species Cisticola juncidis. The sequence goes on along the minus strand of VXBR01001547.1, from coordinate 326,227 downwards.
ATATATTTTAAAATGTACTGCACAATGGATTTTGAACTGAACTGAATTTTTTAAAAAACGGAGTAGCAGGCCTAATAAAACGATTTTCCAAGTTCCTAAATCTATTTTCCTAAAGACTTTTCCCCTACAACTTTTCCTCTTTTTCCCAGGACAGCAAAGACATGGCCAGCAGTACACTTTGCACTGTCCAGCAGTGGAGTGGCCTGTGGCCTCATTCTGGGGGCCAAGTCACTGCTCTCCACACCAGCAATTTGCACAAATCCATTAAAAACCAAAAGTATTTATGGAGCCACCTTGCCTTTCCCAAATTTGGTTTATCAAGTGTTTCAGGTGAAAGTAATGACTGGATGGCAGAGTGTTTTCTGAGGAAAGAGAAAGGACCAAAGATGGAATGAAACATACCCAAAACACTTGGGAAGACCTTTGATCTGGCCACAGGCAATGTGACTTGTGCAACAGGGAGCTTACGAGAGCAGACAGTACTGAAATCCATGGGCAGGGACACATTTCAGTAATGTCTCACTGATGTGCAACCCTCCAGCCTGTTCTATCCAAACTACAGAGATGCAGGACTGAGCTGCCATGAGCTACAAGCCCAAACACAAATTATGTTAGCAAAAGCATTGGAAATCAGCACCAGATTTTGAAATTCTGGGTAGCACAGGGTTCAGTTAGGCAACTTCAAGTGGAGGTGCAAACCTCACCTGGTGGGTGGTGTTGCTCATCTGCTCCTTTCTTCTGGCTAATTTTCTGAATACTCCAGAAATGCATCAACCAAAGGCACTTATTAAGCCTCCATGGCAGAGAGTGAATCTCAATCCTCCACAGCCCAGCTCCTCTGGGTTTTGGGTTTTTTGTGTTTTGGGGTTAGCTGCTGAACACCTGTAAAACAAACCCCACTGTGCTATTGTGGGGAAAGCAGTACTTCAGCTACCCCTGGAAATAAAAATGCTGATTCCTGCTGGAAGAGAGCAAGGGTGTAATCCCCATGAATTTTCCACCTGATCCCCACCATAAGAAGGATATGGACCTGCTGGAGCAAGTCCAGAGGAAGTCATGGAGATGCCAGAGGGCTGCAGTATCTATCCTGTGGAGACAGGCTGAGACATGAGCTTGTTCAGCCTGAAGAAGCCTCTGGGAGACTTTCTACAACCTGCCAGTACCTAAAGGGGCTACAAGAAAGCTGGAGAGGGACTTTTGTCAAGGGTGTGTAGTAATAGAACAAGGGAGAATGGCTTCAAACCGAAAGAGAGCAGGTCATGATTAGATATTAGGAAAAAACTCTTTACTGTGAGGATGGTGAGACCCTGTCACAGGCTGCCCAGACGAGTTGTGGATTCTCCATCCCTGGAAGTGTTGAAAGCCAGGCTGGCTGAGGCTTGGAGCAACCTGGTCTAGTTGCTGGCATCCCTGCCCATGGCAGGGGCTTAAAACTACATGATCTTTAAGGTCCCTTCCAACCCAAACTGTTTTATGATTCTGTGATGTTTATCTCTCAGCCAGGTCCTTTTCTCAGCCTTTCTTGACCTGGAAGGGAAACTAAAGGTTTTACATCCAATGCCTGGGCTCATTCCTGCACGGGAGACAACAATAGTTCCCCCAAAATGGGCTGCTCTCCTCTCCAAAATCACAACTCAGCCTCCTTTTCAGCAGAGGACACCATCCCTTCCCACAGTGTTCAGCCCAGCCTCACGCTGTGGGGTTGATGTGAGCATCGCTGGCAAACTCCCGACCCAGTGTCACCCTGTTATTAAAACGTGCCTCATGCTCAGCCAGCAAAGTCCTGGCTTGTTTTGGGTTCCACAAGCATTGCTGCTGCTGCTGCTGCTGCTGCTGCTGCTGCTGGTGCTGAGCATTTTGCAAATATCTGATGATACAGCCCCTCTCCTGCAGGCACAGCGATATAATTAGTTGAAAACGTGATGGAAGCAAAGATAAAGAGAAAACATGGGTAGATCTGGCACACAGCCTGCTGCACTCTTCCTTTGTTTATAACATTTGCAAGGGAGAAAAAGCAGAGAGAAGGAAGGATTTTGTATATTTGTGGTGCACGCAGGTCTCACAGTATTATTAAAGGGTAATTGATGAACTGTAGTTTCACATTCTGTTCTTCCCTAGATTTGTGAAAAAGTACACGGGACAGGCAAAAAATGCAGTGCGAGGGGACTCTAAATCTCTCTCCAAAGACAATTAACTGCTCTGATCATTCAGTAATAATGAGCTGGTGTTTGCACACCAGCCTGACCACAGAATGTGCTGAACACGTTATCATCAGCTCCGAGCTCCCTGAAACCCGATCGCGCTTCAAAACGCACCGCGTCCCTCCCTGCGAGCAACACCGCTTGCTTTCTTATCCTCTGCCTCCAAACTTCAGTATTATTTTAAAACTATAATTGAATTTCAATCCTCTGTGTGTGTGTGTGTGAAGAAAGGAAACACTTCTCCCCAGATTTACTGCATGTCTGTTACTGTGTGGGCTGTTTTGACTCTGCAGCGCAGCACAGACCATGCAAACCGCGCGCTATTGGAATCGGTTCAAACTTTTACAGTCCTTCAAATTGGGGCTGGAGCCGGAGAGGAAATACTAAAATCCTGTATATACAACTTCTGTCTGTGAGGGGGAGAGAAATTCCATGAAAATTAAGAACTCAGTGATGTATAAATTTATATTCTGTTTAAAGGGTGGGTTGAGTTTTTTCTTTTTTTCTTTTCTCTTTTGAGTCTTTATTCTTTTTTTTTTTTCTGTTGAAAAAACAATTGAACTCTTATATAAGGAAATCCAGGATCTTCAAATAACACTCGGTCCTGCAAGCTGGTGGCAGAATAAGGGCTCAATTTTTTTAAACCAAGCCATCTAATTAGCATGTGAGCCAAGTTTTATGAAGGTGAGTCAGTTCAGATATGTTGCTCCTGAGAAAGCCGAGCCAATTTCTCTTAATGGCATGTGCTGTGAGTAATTAAACCGGATTCTGCAATCAGCATATTGTCCTTCCTGGCTGCAAGCAGCCGCCAGCAGGCTACAGTCAACAGGCCCATCCACAGCAGCTCCTGCCTGGCAGGGACTGGGAAGGCCCATGGCCAGGATGGGAGGAGGAGAGAGTTCAGGATGCTTTTATCACCCTCTGATGGCCTTGCCCTAAAGAGCATTTCAGTACAAAACCTAATTCAAAAATAATAACCTCATCTTGGGCTTCCCTATCCCACCAGCACAGTGCCCAGTGCCTGAAATCCAGGTATCCAAATGGCTCCACTCCACCAGTACAGTCCTAGCACAGCACTGATTTTGGAAACAAGGACACCACGACCTGCCCTTGTTGGCTTTCCTAAGGGACCTCACAGCCTCCCCAGCTACTGCACGTGGCTCTCGTCCACAAGGAAGCTGCTCTAACCAGGACTGCTCCCATATTGTTCCCATTATCTTTTTATGACTGTCATGTGGACAGGGGAAAAGGGGAGGTGGGAGGAGACAAACAAGAGGGAAAGAGAAGCAGGATGTCAAATTCTGCCTTTGAGGAGGGAGCTGACAAAAATGCAACGGTCACTGCCTCTAGCACACATTTGCAGACACTGAAAACCTGAGTGAGCACAGGCAGCCCCGCAGTGGGAAGACCCAGTGCCTCCCTCAAATGCCACTTTACAGCCTCCCCTTGCAAGCAGGAAGGTTGTAACCTCCTTCCCCCTTCATTTTTGTGCTTTTTTTTTGTTTTGTCCTGTGCAGTTTGCTCTTGATCACACAGGTCAGGAGAAAGTAAGCACAAAAGACTGATGAATTGTTTTCTGCCTGGAAACCCTGACGTGGCTCCAGCAGGACACGGTGCTCAGCCCCTCCTGTTGCTACATCCTTCTGCCCCAGCAGTGACACTCACGGCCCCGTGGGTCACAGCACCACGATGGACACCTCACAGCAGTCCCCAGCACCGTGGGTGTTTACAGCTCACACCCTCATGCACGCCCTTGCATGTCCCCAGACCCTCACAGGCCAAACCACATCGTTCTCCACCCCTGTGACAGGCATCTGACCCTGCTGAGTGCTGTCTGGAAAACAGGATCATTTTATTTCATTTGGAGTGGCTCCCACAGGTGCTGATGGGTTGAAGTGCTGCAGCTTGTCCTCATGCTGATGCTACCAGACTGAGAGAAGAGCTCATCTGTCCTAACCCACATGGCTGTCCACACCACCAGGCTGTAGCTCTGCTGCACCGATCTCCAACAATCCCTGCTCTCCCTCCACATGTTGAAATGTTTCTGAAGTTCATCCTATTGTCAAAGGAGACCAAAATAAATCTCACAAACTTGGTCAGTGAACATAAGTTTGCTAACCTGGCCAGGGCAAGAAAGGCAGAACTAAAGAGCTCTGATCTGGTTGAGAATCATGTGGTGATATCAGACTGGATGTCAAAGAAAGAGAAGAGAGACAGATGAAAAAGGGAAATCATCTTCTCCAAGTACTATTCCTATCAAAAACTGCACTGGTGAAAGCTTTTTTTCTATAGCTGGTCTTTACTGTGATATTTCTTAGAGCTGTGTGTGAGAACCTCACCTGAACTCTCCAATATATCCTGAAATAAAGAATGTAGAGTTACTGCCTTTGTATTAGGGCACAGACAAATCTCAAAGCCACACATCACATGCAGAGTGGTTGCACCCAATATTCCTACAACATGGCAGCAAACATTGGATGCACATAACTGTGTATTAACACCCATACAAGCGTGGATTTTCTTGTCCATGTATGGTCACATTTCCATTGATGTTTTAACCTTCCCTCAAAATAAATAATTTTTATAATGGAAATTTTTTTTTGACCACAGGGAAACCATCAAACCTAAAACACACATTGCAGTGCTTTATGGGAGCTTCAGTTTTCTCCTGGGGTTTCCATTTTCTGCAGGGGTAAGAGGTGCAGCCAGATTGCATTGGAAGAGCAGTTTGGGACCAAAAAGGAGACAGCAGGTTGGGCAACCAGGAGGCTGAAACAAACTGGATCAGGAAAAGCAAATTACTGCTGCCACCCTCAGCTGCAGCAGATTCAGTTCTGTTTTAACAGACCCAAGAAGATTTCTGTTTTCATCAAAAGTGTCTGCAAAAGAAAAATCACTTTCGGGCAAGGACTCGTTTCCTTCCTTTCTGCTGAGTGATGACAGATCTCACAGAAGCCCCAAGCATAGGTGAAGGAGGAGAGCCACATAAATATAAGCTAAAATGCAGCTCTGCTTCCTTCCTATGGAATACCATCAGCCCTTGTAAATTCTGCAATGTGAGCAGCTGCTTGAGAGGCAGAGGGGAACAATAAACAATGCAGGAAGCGATTGCTGGCATTGCTGGAGAAGGTCATAGGAAGCCCAAAGGCAGGGTCCCTGTGCTGCTGTGGGCTGTGTGCTGAGTGTATGCAGTTCCCAGGGGGGATACAGGCCAAAGGTGTGATGAGAAAGCAAAGAGAGGTGCAATAGATGCAACAGTGTCACCTAATGCAAAGCCATGCTCTCCATCCCTTCACACTCTGTCTGGAGAGCTGTGTGTAGACACCAGAATAAGCAGAAGATGGGCAGAAATCTCTTGTTCCCACAGTTTGTGCCTCTTTTTCCACCCACATGCCCCACCAAAACTGGAGAGAGTGGGACAGGCTTTAGTATACTCTTTTAAAAGCCACCTGGAGATAAATAGTGCATCACCTCTCCAGCCGAGTGATGTGGGAGGAAGAGGCATCACTGAATAGAAATATCAGTTTAGTCTCATGCTTGCACCACTTCTTTTACTTTTTCTCAGAGAAAGGTGGTCACACATCTCTGCCAAAAAAGCTCATTTAGGCCACAGGACGAAAGCTGAGAGGAGACATGGTTGCTGTCTATAAATACATTGGGGCAAGCATCAGAGAGGCAGCTGAGCTATTGAAGCTAAAAGACAATGTTGGCACAGGAACAAACGGGTATGAAGGGGCCAGGAATAAATTAAGCAAAAAATTAGAGAGAGAAAACAAAACCCTCTGAGAAGCTCTTGCCTGGAACAGGCTTCCAATAGGGACTACATGACAAAAAGTGGTTTTCAGTCAGATGGATGTGACTAAATTAATGAAGATGTGGATGTGGGGTGGGGATGGGGATGGCTGTGCATCACTGCTGTTTGAAACACCAAAGGTCACAGCATGCATCCAAGTGACCCTTCCTACTCCTATATCCCACATTCTTAGATGAATATGGAGGTGTCAATATGCTGGACACACGGGTACAGAGACATAGATATACATGTTGGATTTGATCTAAGATATCCCAGTGTCATCATAGAATCACTGAATGGTTTAGGCTGGAAGGAGGCTTTGAAAATCAACTCATTCCAAACCCCCTGTCATGGGCAGGGACATGACACCTTCCACTAGACCAGGTTGCACAGAACCCCATCCAGCCTGGCCTGGAACACTTCAGGGATAGGACAGCCTGTTCCTGTGTCTTCTGACCCTCAGAGCAAAGAATTTCTTCCTAATATCTAATATAAACCTACTCTCTTTCAGTTTGAAGCCATTACCCCTTGTTCTGTAATTATATACCTTTGTCAATAGTCTTGCCCCATCTTTCCTGTAAGTTCCCTTCAGGTTCTGAAGGGATTTAGGTCACCCTGAAGCTTCTCTTTTCCAGGCTGAACAATCCCAATTCTCTCAGCCTTTCCTCATGGGAGAGGTGCTCCATCCCTCTGATCCCCTTGGTGTCTCCTCTGGACTCACTCCAGCTTAATTGTGTATGATGCACAAACATATATGAAATGCAGGTTCCCTGAATCCCTGAGATACCTAAACCTTACTCAGGTTAACTCAGGTGCTGTAACCCAAATTCATGCTGTAAACACTTCCAGGCTACATGATCTTTCACAGCTACTCCTAGCTGGATTATCCTCATCCCAAATGAGAGCAAATCAACCTTTCCTACCACACCCCCTATCATATTTTTCCATAATTTTAGATTCAATCTTGGGGATGCTGTTACCAAGCTAGCACACATTACATATACTTTTGCAATAACAATCCATGGGTGTTCTCACAAGCACAGAATCATTTTACATAAAACCTCACCAGCTCTTCTTCCATTCCATGATGTACAAGTCTTTTCAGAATTTTTTGACCACTGGAGACTGGAAATGTGAGGAATTATATCAGAATTAAGAGTAGGTGAATGTGGAACCATCAGAGAGAAACTGTTTTGTGTATTTCTCCTGATTCCAAAAGAGCCACAAAAAGCTCCACCACATCTACAAATGCATCTAGGGGAAAAGAACTGAATTTTATTCATGGTGACAACAGAGAGAAGTGTATTCTTGCAGCTGTGCAATAATCCACCATACAATAGCCCATGTCTGACTAGCTTAATATTTATTCCAAAAACACTTTCACCTCAGATGTAGTTGGTTTGCAGGCTTTAGGAGCATGCTCCCACTCCTCTCAAGAAAGATGAAGGCATGGAATATTTGAAAGTCCTCTCCATTTTGGGTTGCCCAAAGACATTCCCCTCCTCATTGTGTGCCCTGGAGAAACACTGTGTGAGGCCAGGAGCTAACACTTGTGAATTGAGACAATTTTCCTGTTCCAGCACACGGCTGTTGCACATTTTGTTTCAAAATGAAATGGTGTTAAGGAGACCTTTGGGAAAGGAAATAAAAATGGCTTTTTTTTTTTTTCCTTTTTTGGTTTTCATTTTTCTGGTTTTTTTTTGGTTTTTTTTTCTATCCATCACTTCTTCTCAAGACCTCAAGTCCCAGGACATCCTGTCTGACACAATCCAGAGCTGGCCCCTTCAGGCTCTAAAGAAAGTCACAGCTTTGGGGTTTCCAGGCAGAAAGTTCACTGGAAGGGCCATAGGAGGGGTTTTGTCCTTCCTAAGGAGGATGAGAAATTGCAAGAGAAACCTGAATGCTGGTTGCAAAGGTAGGAACTGAACTCTTTGAGGAGCCGGATAAACCCATGAATATTTTCCTTCTTGTGCCCATGTTGATGGTGTTTTAACAAAGTGTAATTTGATTTGAGAGTGTTCCCAGCAGCTCACAATAGTGACAAGAATAAATGAGCCATGGCATTTCATTCCAGGAGCAGTAGATGGGGAATTCATAGATGGGATATCATGAAAACCGTGAGTTCCCTACAGGTCCCTCCTCTCCCTGTACTCATCTGAAACATTCATTTTTCAGGTTCCTGTTCTAACACAGGAACTGCCTCCCCTGACTCACCAGGGAGCCACAAGAACATGAGATCCTCAAACATTCCTGCATGGGAACATCTCCTATGCACCCAAAGAACATCCCTTTCCCCATACCCTCCCTCAGAGGATAACAACCCCCAAATCTGCCTAAGGAACTGTCTCAAGGAGGAAAGGAGGTGATCCTTCCATGCCTTCTCATATTCCATGAGTAAAGGAGCATGGGAGAAGAACACACTGCAGCTAAATGTGCTTCTGTTTCTGGAGATATTTCTCCACTTTATGATCATGTGTCACGTTGCTGTCACTGTGCAGGCACCTCAGTAGTTAGAACTGCTGTACCTTCAAGCACACTCTTTGAAGCCATCTGATGATCCAAAAGTGCCTCAATTCCAAAGTCAATTTCTTTGCTCTGCTTGTCTTTCAGATGCAGTGAGAAAGAGGGATCCACCTTGGAGCCCAATGACAGCAAATTGGCCCATTTCAGCCTCACTCACAGCAGGCAGGAATATGCAATCTGGAAATCATTGTCACCTTATAAAAGTGGCCACTTATTTTGAGGACCCAGTAAGTCAGAGCCTGCTTCATACGTGGAGCTTGGCACAGCTTTCCTCCCAACTTTCCTATATGAAATTTTAGGCTTAACACCTTTTTTTCTGCAAAATTTGCTTTTGAGTGTTAAACTATTCTCCTGCTAAAGTTTGCCTCACGCTGAGATCTAAAAACCAGAGCTTTTTTGGCTAAAAATGAATCACTGAGGTCAGAAAGTTTCTACAGACCTCATAAACTCCATGGTCCTAAGTGATTTAAGGCTACAGCCCTAGGATTGCTTTTGGGACAGTCTTTGAATGTACCAGAAGTTTGGTTGGCCACTGGTCAGTTCCCTGTGGAGATTGCCACTTGTCTTGATTTGGAAAGACAGGTATCTGTCCGGGAAAACTGGAGTTTCCCTTGGAATGGAGAATGTAAAACCCCCTCCCTCCAAATTATTGCAATTTTGCACATAGGCGCTTTCAGGCAAAAATATGGGAATAGGAATAACAGTTCTTTACTAAGAATATTAAAAAATACAAATGCAGTAGTACTAATAATAATAATAATACAAGCAAGCAAACAAACAAAAGTCCTAGAAAACCCTGATGGAGTCAGGAATACGGCCTGGTACCCTGTTGACCAGGGTGTTGGAAGCAGTCCAAATAAGTCCTCCTGGAGTGACAGATGTGGTTCT
>VXBR01001547.1:304447-316655 GCA_013400215.1 Cisticola juncidis | reverse complement strand
CTGGGTGTTCCATCTCCCAATGGGATGATGGAATGTGTGATGTCACTGCGAGCCTCAGCGGCTCATGAACAGATCTCCCCAAGGGTGGGCAGTGGTGACAGAGATCACAAACCCTGCCCCGCCTGGTTTAACAGCTGGGCTGTGATCAGAAGGCATCCACCCTCCTCCCCCTGGAGTTACAAGAGATAAAGAAAAAAAGAAACATTTCCCAACTGCTCTGTACAGATGAAATTTCACTTTGAGGTGTATTTCAAGATGGTGGCACTGACAGAGCATCTACTATGTTGTGTGGATTTTAGAGACAAAGGTGACTGCAGCAGTGGAGCTTTGCCTGCCGTGCACACAATGAAGAAAATCCCTTTCTGGGCCTCTCTCCTCCACCTCTGGCCCTCAGCATCCTGAGTTACTGACCTCACAAGCCACGCTCATACTGCTCCTCAACAGAGCACAGCAAGCTTGTTTTTACAAATCTTCCACAGTTTGTCTCTAAATCCTGCTCCCCTCCCAGCTGGAAGGATGCACCCGCCCCAGCACAGCCACCTGGGAGCCAGCAGCCACTCAGGATGCCAGGGCTGTGGTTTCCAGCACAACAAAAATAACATCAGGGCTATCAACCTATTTCAGGACTGTTCCCTCATGCAGGGCTACCCAGCCAAACTATTCCAGGCTGCTACTGTACTGGCTGATGGACACTGCCTGTGTGTGCCCTGCATACTGTACATTCCCTTGTAAGGGCTTGCCCCATTCCCTGCTCTCCTCTGAGGTGTCATCTGGCCTTTTGCCCCACACCTGCTGGCAGAAGGGTCCCCACAGCTCCCACTCTTGAAATCCCACTCCCAAGGCTTTCCTGGGAGCTCTCTAGCAGGATACAATGGCTTTGAACAAAGGGAGGTGCTCCCAGGGCATAGCTGAGATGCTGTGTTGTGGTCCTGGGGTGCAGGGACGTGGTTCTGTGGTCATGTAGAAGCCATGATCCTCTGTAGGATACTGTTTTAAAAACTCTTCTTTACCAGGTCCTCTGCAGTGAGCCAGGGCCTGGGATGAGGATGTGAGAGGAGAGAGGGTGATATGAGAGCCAGGTTCAGCACAGGTCCCCTGCTCAGCTATCCATCAGAGATCCTAGAGCTGGAGCTTCACTCAGGGTTTATCATCATTGATGCCAGCAATCCTTAACAGCAATCCCAAACCTTTACAAGATTCACAGGGGCACTTTGATCATTGCTGAGGAACAGGATGGCAACAAGCTGTGTTGGTGTAACACCTTATGAGATGGGATTCTGGGCTCCACCAAGGTTTGCAGGGATATGCATTATCAGTGATGTAGTCTTGAAAGAGAAATGGGCAGAAATGATGGATAGTGGGCTTTACAAGTGGCAAGAGTGCTGAGGTCTGGGGACTGGAGTCATCCTATCCCTCTGTATTTTTAGTAAGATGTCTCACTGTCTCACTGTGTTTTCTTTACAGCCTGTGGAGACATTTCAAACCTTAGGTCTAGAGCTGCTCATTTCTGTTGACTTCAGAGGGAACTTGGATGCTGCTTCAAAGTTAAGGACCTGAGTTAGTGCGTGAACCTAAGCTGAAACCTTCAGTTTAGCACCAAGGAGCTCCTGCATGAACATCCCTGTAACACAAAGATGCCTGAGAGTGCTGACCTGTGGAACATCCCTTGAGACCAAGGAGGAGCTGCAACCTCCACAGTGAACCAGTTGCAGGTCCTCCCTGTTGAACGGGTGGGGTCCTATCCAAAATTACTGCTGTAGCAGTACCACAGCACCACAGAATATGTTGAGTTGGAAGGGACCCACAAGGATCATTGAGTCCAGTGCCTGGACCTGCACAGGACACAAGAGTCACACCCTGTGCCCCAGAGCATTGTCCAAACACTCCTTGGGCTCTGCCAGGCTGTGCTGTGATCACTGCCCTGGGGAGCCTGGGCAGTGCCCAGACACCCTCTTTTCCTGAGATCCAACCGAAACCTCCTCTGACACAACTTCAGGCCATTCCCTCAGGTCCTGCCACTGCTACCAGAGAGAAGAGATCGGTGTCTGTCCCTCCCCTTCCCCTCATGAGGAATTTGTAGCTGCACTGAGGCCTCTCCTCAGTCTCCTCCAGGCTGAACAGGCCAAGAACCCTCAGCTTCTCCTCAATGCCCTTCACCATCTCTCCCATTTGAGCTTTCCAAGGGAACATCTCCTCCCACTGCATCCACCCAAGACACTGGGCACCTGATAAACACATAATGGGAACTTTCAGTGCTTAAACCAAAATTCACATCCCTTAAATCTGTCCAGCTGCTGTTTACTCCTGGAAATACCTGGGATTTGAACAGACCACCGCTCCCACCAGCAAGGTGCCTTCCTGCCTTAATGGACAGTGTCTTTCTCTGTATCACTGTTTTTTACTTTTTACTCCTGCTTTAATGGAGAAAATATTTAAATATCCGATGCAAAAATGAACAGGGATCTCACCATGTGAGACACACCAAGAGCAGGATGAGCAGAAAGAAAAGCACACTAGAAACGTCTGGTTTGCCTATTCACAGCCACAGTCCTTGCAGAAGACTCAACACATTTTGCCATTGTTCATTTTGGCATTGCTCGTTTCTCACACTGCACTCAAAGAAATTCATGGTGCTGGAAAGTGCTTGAGTTTTGTTCTGGAAAGGGATCCCTCATCCATGGCACAGCAGTCATGAGAATATTTGTCACAGGAGGCACTAAACATCTGCCAAGAGCAACAGGAACAGAAGGGGCAATGTGCAGAGGAGACTTTGCAGTAGGAGATGCCTCCTGCTGCTCCACCCAGTGACCACAGTCCCCTCACACTCATTTCTGAGGAGCTGACTGTGTGACTAACCAACACTTAAGCATGAGATTTCGTATCTAAGGAGCACCATTTCTGCAGAACCTCCTTCCCATTTTCAATGGAATCATAGATGGGCATGAGGCAGAAGGGATTTTAAAGATCGCCAGGTCCAACACCCCTGCCATGGACAGAGATGACACCCACCAGCCCCATCCAACCTGGCCTTGAACACTTCCAGGGATGGGGCATCCACAATTTCTTTGGGCAACTATTCCCAGTGCCTCACCAACCTCATCCATGGGGGTAAACCAATAAGGATAATTCAGCCTTCAAAACCAACAGAAGCTCTGCAGATTTTAAGCAGTAATGTGTCTCTGCTGTCTCTGCAATGTTCCTTCCAGACAGGCACAGCCTTCAGTCAAAAGCCCTGCTCAGCACTGGGCACCTTCAAAAGCTCACACAGCAATCCCAAGCCAGCTCACTGCCCCACTGCCTCATGCTGAGAGGAACCACTTTGCAAAATCTGGAAGCTATTCCCTTGACCCATCAGATAAGGCTGCTGCAGGATCCAATTTCTCAGCAACACTCCTGGCCAGCAACTAAAGCAATTCCTGCAGTAGCCCAGCCTGATAAAACTGCTGCTAGATTCCTCCCTTTTTGGCTGAAGATTTAATTTGAGATCTAGTATCCCACTGTGCACTCCCCCAGACTTCCAAAATGTTCTTCTCTAAACAGCCTTCTCATCTCACACTGCCAGGCTTTGCACATCTGGACTCCAGACATCATTGTCACTGACCCAGGACTCGCCATAGTTCTCCTCCTCCAGCTCAAAATTAAACACATACAGTCCCCCTGATCTGAGCACAGCCCTTCTGCCAGGTGGTATCAGCATCCCACAGGGCCAGGTCCAAGAGCTCACATTTGCTTTTAAAACAAAACAGCCCTGGCCGAAGGCACCCACACTGAATTCATGGGAACTCCACAAAACATCAGCTGTGTCCTCAGTAATTCATACAGCCTCTCCACCCACATCAGTCTGAGGATGAAATCAGGCAAAATCTGTTATTTGGCTCCTTGTTTCTGCTGAAGATGGAAAGCCCTGCAAACAGCCCATGGAAATGGCCTAAAATTGCACCCCCTCAGAAGCACCAGCAGTCACCAGGTCACTCCCCACCAGTGGGAAGCCTCTGCAAGTGAACACACTGGTGAGTGTAATTTCTGTTCATTTTGGAATACAGAGCAATTAGGATCAGGCCACAGGGGCCAGGCTGTCCCCAGTCCTGCAGGAAGAGCCAGAATCACCCTCCCCTCCTCTCTGCTTTCCATATTTCAGAGAAAGCTCACCCAGATCCATACCTGCTGTGTGCAGGGTGTCTTCTGACTGTATATCACCCTGCCCAGAGCCATCACACTGGCATCTTGGAGCTGTAAACCCTTAGGATGACACAGGACCACGGGAAGAAAAGAAAGATCCATGTCATACAGCTGCTTTGCTCAAAAATAATAACCTACCCTTGCTCCATACTGTACCCTGCAACCAGCTGGGAATTTGTGTGAAGCTTCTGGTGACCTTCAGGGTGTCGCTGGAAAGGTTCCATGCAATAAACTTCTGGCAGTAAAACTCTTTCTTTTGTCTCACCAAGATGAATCTCTTAGCTTATGGAGCTTGGCCCCCTCCAGACATCCAGCTCATTCCAGCAAAGAAACTCTCCAGGTGCAGTTTATCCTGCTCCTGTTTGAGAACATCCTCATCTTCTCCATCTTCTGCTCTGAATCATCAGGTGTAAGTCAGCAGTAATGATTCCCACCTGGAAAACTCTGGGGGAAACACAGACTGGACAGATGTTCTGCTTTCAGAAGACAGCAAGTGATCTATCTGTAAGAGCAACAGGCACGCTGAGAGAAGTGAGTCTGCTGTTAGCAGCCCTTGGAGGGAAGGGTCAGGACCAGCTACTGTCAATTTGATGCTCTCAAGCAATAGGGAGAAGCACAGGGAGATCTGAACTCCTCTTTCAAAAGTTCATTCCTCTAGTATCACCCAACCCGACCCTTGGTGTATTTAAAATGTAGTTTTTGCTCAATTCTTGAATTCCAAGGCCCCTTCCATCTCTGAACACTGTGATGGGTGCCAGGACCATGTCCTGCACATGTGTCTCTCCTCTTTAGCAAACACCCAGAGTATCTCAGTGCCTCTGGTGTTGACAAGATGGGCTTTAACTCTGGAGAGCTCTTGGGTGCCAGAATGACAGCACTGAAGAATGAGATCTTCTGCTGCTGGAACGGGCACGTGTTCAACAATGACTCAGGACAGGAAAATGCCACTTACTGAAACTCCAATGCTTGTTTCTCAACCAGCCAAAGCTCTTGGAGGTCTCCCATCGAAATGCTAACCAGGCCTGGAGCTGCATATCTTTTGAGACCTCACAAGTGCAGCTGCAGTATAAGGAGGACGCTGCGCTATTCGGGGCAAACCAGGAGACAGTCAATTTGTAGAAAGACCCTCCTGGAACTGTTAATAGGTTAATATTGAACATTGTATTTCAGCTCTCCTGCTTCAAATTTCACTGATCAGTGGGTTTCTGGGCAAAACACACAGGTTTTGTTGGTGCATATTGCTGCCTGAGTGCAATGCTTTGAGGCACAGATCTGCAACCAGGGAATTTAAAGGGAGGAGGAGGTGGCTAGTCAAAGAAAAGAAAAATGTTATTACATTTATGCATATGGTAGGGTGGTAGTTTTCTCCTGGCATCATCTTCCAAGGTCTCAGTCTGCAATCTGCTCTCAGTGTACTTGTTCAGGCAAAAATCTACGGTCAGAACACAGGATTTCATCTGTGCTTTCCCGCAGCCCACACTGAAACACTGATTCAAAATAAACCATGCCGAAAAGAGAAATCCTCCCTAAGAATTGTGCGGGGATCAGCATCGTGCAGGAATCTCTTTAAACCCTTCCCCTGTCCCTGACACCCCATCCTAGCAAAGAGCCGCACCAAGCTCAGGTTTTACGGGCTGGGGAAAGGGGAGAGGAGCTCTGACCCGCCAGCCCGGGCTCCTCCAGCCAAGCACGGGGCTCTGCTCCTGCTGAACCGGCCCGGGACAGGAGCAGAACAGCGCCTGGCGCCGGCTGTGCATCCCCCATCCTTCCCCATCGGCCCGTCCGTCCGTCCGTCCGTCCGTCCGTCTGTCTGTCACTGCCCTCTGCCGGGGAGCGGCGTCACGGTCCGGCTGCGGTGCTGGGGGCAGAGGGGAGGATGCGAACCTGCTGCTGCCTTTGGATGCCTCCCGCAGCACGCAGAGACCGTGAAACCCCTTGGGAAAGATGAAACAGGAAAGCCTGATAAATGTGATTGCTTCGCAAAAGATTTCGAGAATATGAGACCTATAAGAGAAGCAGAAATGAAGGCGAGCTTTGAGATGTAAGATGCCAAGCTGTTAGTTACTGATCAGCTGGAAAACAATGGTTTGGCCAGCTGAAGGAGAATCCTCGTGATTGAACAATACCCTCAGTAAATAAAGGGAAGCCAAGGGTCCAAAGGCCAGGGGATCCTGCCAATGTGGTAGGGAAGAGAAAAGGGGTCTAGAAACTAGGTTTTAGGGTTTAAAATGCAACATGATGTCATACTGTAGTAATTCTTATAGGCTGTATGCAAATTCTATAAGATTTGTATCTTGTGCTGGTTGGATAATTGTAAATTAGCATCTTCAGGACAGAAAGAGATATAATGCTATATATAATGATATATATAATGATATAACAGGAATTTGGGCCTCTTGCTCTCTCTCTCTCAGGCATGCTTCTAGTTGTGGCTGGCAGCTTTAAGCAGAGCTCTTGTACTCACGACCCTGTGCAATAAACCTCATGTTCCAAGGGCTGACCAGACTCCAGAGATCTCTCAGCCATCCCAATTCTCCTACAGAAACCTGAACCAGAGCGGGAGAGATGCACCCACACACGAAAGGTGACGCTCAGATGATGCAGATACCTGTGGCACCCACAAATTATAAACACACTCAGCAGTGTAAAATTAATAATAACTTCCCTTGAACCACAATATAAGCATAAACAGCACAGCAAGCTGAAGGACGTGGGTGCTTTCTAGCACTGATGACACAGTCAGACACAATTTCACATGTATCAGTGCTACCAAAAAAAGGCAGACAGAGATGATATAGTTGGGATTAGGAGGCATCCTGGTAACAGATGTTGCCAGAGGGAAGCCAAGATAAACACAAGGGGCTGTGAAAAGGCAGAGTATCCCCTCAAAACACAAAGAAGTTGGCTGGTAAAACAATGAAAATTAGGTAAACAGTATTAGGAGCAGAGGAACACACTGCCATCATCATCCTTCCCCTTTATGGAACTGCAGTAGCAAATCAGCATAAATTGGAAAATAGAGGAAGAAAGAAAACAAGCAGACTGGTTCTGACTTGCTCTCTCAAGCCTGGCCACCTTGACCTGGGTGACTGGGAGCCACCAAGCCTGCAGCCACCAGCACTCACCGGCTGTGTGTTTTACACTGGTGTGTATGGGATTGCTGGAGACTGACCACTGGATGGATGGATGCATGCATGCATGCATGCATGGATGGATGCATGGATGGATGCATTCATTCATTCATTCATTCATTCATTCATATGCAGCACAAGGTTATGCTGGGGAAGGACTACAACCTCCTGAACATGAGGGCCTCCTCCTAAACTCTAAGCACAAAAGAGCAGCTAAGGCCTGAAAGCACTGTTCAGATCTGCTCCAAAACCTGTTAGCATAATCCCTGAGGGGACTGGACTAGTGTTGTGATCCATACAAATATCCAACCTCCCTTTGAATTTTGCTAAGTGCCTGGATTCAGCAATACTCCACAGCAACACGTTCCAGAAAATGATTGCACTTTCCATGAGAAAACTCTGTGCAGATGCCCCTTGAATGAGGTGTGTGACATAAAAAAAATCAACACAATCACATAAAACAGTGGGAGATCCTTACTTTGGAGAGCAGAGCAACAGCTCATCTCAGAAAGGAAATCCTTGAAGCTGGAGCCAGGTCCTCAGCCTGGATTTTTCCTAAGCTCTGCACTTCTCTAACCACATAGCCTGGGAAGCACTGTAATTGATAAAAAAGTGAAACCCACTTCTTTTTAGCTCCTCACCCCTCCTTTTCATCTGGAAGGAGGCTATTTCAGAGCTGAGCTCCAGGATGTAAAGGCCACAAATTTGGGCAGCGATCAATGGAAAGTCTCTCTGAGGGTGTGAAGGAAAAGAAATGCATTCACATAGGGAAATCTGGCATCACTAGAAGCAGCAAATGAGACAGAAAAAAAGATTTCCTCTCTCATGGGGGAAAAAGAACCAGAGCTATCCCAGCAACTTTTATGGACTATAGTCCTGCAGCCAAACCTGGAATCTCCTGGCTGCTGCAAAGGGCTTTCTGATATTCCCCTAATACACAAATTGAAATAGCCTGTTTCATACACTCCACTCGTCCCTTTTGACTTATGTCCACCAAGCTTTGTCTGTTGGAAGAAAAACAGAGCCAATGGCAAGTGAGGTTCTCCAAGGAGGGCACGACTGTCCACAGGATTTCCCTTCAGGAGGGGCTTTGGAGGAGAGGCAGCACAAGTTGGATAGCCACAGCAGTGAGGGCATTAGTGAGCATACATCCACTTCTGCTGATCCTTCTATTCCCTCCAGCTCAGCCCAGAGATGAGGCTGGGTTGTGTTTCCTAACCCTAACAGGATTCCTACCTCGTTGCTACCAAGAAAACCATCAAATCCATCAGTTCCGTCTGGTGAGGATGAAACTCTTGCCTGCTGAAATTTCAAGCATCCTCTTTTCTAGCAAATTGAAAAATCCCATGGATCATGCTTTTGTAACCCTAAATTCACTCCTAAAACTGCACCTGCAAAAGCCAAAGTTAGAAGGTCTGTGAGCAGCAGGATTAAGCAAGCCTGGATTCCCACCAAGCCAAAGCTGGCTGGCTGAAACTGGGTGGGAAATTACTTACCTTTAGTTCTTCTCTGCCCAGGCAGAGATTTTTACATTGTTTATGAACTTGTAATACCTTTAACAACTCTCCCTATATTTACATTTTATTTTAAAATGGCCATGAGCTAGTTGGGAGACCAGCAGGCGGAGGTCACAGTATGTAATCTTTATTTCTTCAGTAAACCTAATGAAAAAAATGAAAGAAATACTTATCATTCAACTTACCAATGACTTGTTCAAGGACAAAGTGAAAGCCAGATGTAGGCAACAGCAAAGGCAACATGCTGAGTGGCAGCCACATCCCCTCTGCCCTGCCCTGCCTGCTGAGTGCATCCCTGCCTGCAGGCACATCAGCAAAAAAGCAAATTGCTCTCATATTAGAATTGGAACCCAGTCCAAGAGTCCAAACCCAACCTGGGCTCACAGACATAAAAAAACNAAAAAAACACCAAAAAAAACAAACCAGAAACAACCAAAATCTGACCTGCTAAAAGATCCATCAATTTAAAACTTCCCCTAGTGTTCTGCAAAGGTTGGAGGTATTCCATGGTTCTCCAACAGGAATGCAGTGCTGGCCCTGCAGGTGCTCCTGGAGCAATGTGTGTACACATCAGCTGGATAAGGATAAAGGGCCTCAACACTCAGTTGCCTCCTTGTTTCTGTAGAAGAACTGTGTAACACTTCCTTGTCCTCCCTCTTTCCAGGGAGCTGGTAACACAAGGGGTGACTGCAAGCTTGCAGTTTCACCTGCTGGGGTAAGGTGCATGTTACATCTCCCTGTGATGTTCCTATTCCTTTCTTCCACACTGCCCTTTTTTTGAGATGATGAATTGAGCACCATTCAGTTCTTGCCTAACAGCTAGTACAGATGGGGAAAAAATTCAGAACCAGAAGCAAATCACTCCAGGTGCATTTGCTTCATTCCTGGATTTTGCAGCCATGTTCCTAGCACCACTGGTTGAGAAATGATATGGTTTTGGCTTACATTTTCATGGCAGCTTTACCCTGGGAAATATCTCTGTCAAAGGATTGCAAGCTGCACAGGAATGCATTTCATTTGGAACTCTGTGTGTTGATGGTTGCCACTTGCTGGGTTGAACATCAGGATCTCCTCACAGATCCATCAGGAAGTTGTGCTACCAGGTGTGATAATTTTATTTTATTTTATCAGATTATTTTATCTGTCTTTTGTGGACTGCAGAGGGAAATGACAGCAAGGCTCTGATCTGGAAATGCTGTTTGGACAGAGAGCAGTGGTGTTCTCCCTGTCTGGCCCACAAATGCTTAGGATTCAGCTAAGAGTTAAAAAGGATGAGACCTCCAAGCAACATCAGCTGGGGTGGGGGCTCAAAAATGTCATTGCATTGCCTTAACCGTGCAACCATCACCAGCAGCCAGCAAACCAGTCCAGAATGAGGGAGGAACTTCACTGTCACATGGGCTGGATCAGGGACAGGCTACATCCCCTAATAAGAGTCAGAACAGGCTCACAAGACTAGCTAAGAGGCCAAGAACAAGTCATGCTTGCAAAGTATATCCCAAAACAAGAGCAGGAGTGGTATGCACACAATCCTTTTAGAGTCAAGGATTGGGCTGAGGGTCAGAGATAAGCAGAGCTTGGGAAAAAATGCTTGAGATTTCCAGGCCAGTGTCTTAACCAGTTGTGTTTTACTTCTCTTCCTCCCTTCACTGATACAGTGATCAGAATGGTTGGAGAAGCGACAAAGCAGAGGCTCTTCAAACACAGGGAAAAGATTCACCAGGGACACCAGGCGTGGCAGAAGCAGCTGCAGTGGATATTGATGGGTAAGCTCACACCCTGCTAGGAGCATCAATCAGTGCAGCTCCCACTGCTCCCACTTTTAAATACTGGATGCATCAGTATTTAAACCCCTCTCTCCTGTCCCTGTCACCCCCACTCCCAGTCTAGCAAGCTGAAGTAACACATCTTTGCTTTCCATGCCTGGAAAAAATTGTTCCTAACCACTGTTGGTTTGCTCTTTTATCACATCCTACCTCAGCCCCACCTCTCCAATGAAATTACTGCAGTGACACCACCCTCTTCCACTACTGTTTTCTGCATCTTCTGCATCTTCTGCATCTTTCTGCATATTCTCCCACACCCTGGAGCTCCTGTGCTCTTTGGTCCCCCCCTGTACATCAGTCCATTGCCTCCAAAACAAGCTGTTCCCCTGGCAGTCACCCTGACAGCCCCCAGTTTGAGAGATGGCAGCCCAAGCCACACCAATTCCAACCTATCATTCCCCAGTCCTCCTCATCTCTATATTCTTCTGCAACACTTCTGATGTTCTCTGAACCAGATGACAGGACCTTTAGCTTTCTTCCCACATCCCCAAAATCACAGGACTGGTTCCAGCTGAGCAAGTTTGTGCCTGAAAAACACCCACCCCTCCCCTCACTTGGGTGGTTTCATCAGGTGTGTGTTGTCCACAGACTGAAACATCTCCCCGCGGAGTTTCACTGGCAGCTCCTCCTGCTGCCACCACAGCTCCAGGTGCAGGGAGCAGCTGAAGCAAAATGCCAGCTGGGAGTGCAATGAGGCACAGGGCAAATCCTCCCTGCACAGGCTGCAGGCAGGATTTCACAGATTTCCATGTTTTACAGTGTCAGGGTCGATTACGTCCTTTGGCTCCAACTGGCTTCGCCAGATTTCACACATTATTTTCACAGGAGGAGAGAGAAATTAAATGGAAGTGCAGAGAACTGGTTCCCTGGCATTTTTGAGGCTTCTCTTTATTTGTGCACAATGGGGAATCTCTTTTGTCCCCAGACCTCCTCTCCTAAGCTGACATTCCCAATCAGCACTCAACAAGATAGGTAAGATTTAGCCCCAGTGCTCAAACATACCTGAAGACACATCTCCAACTAAATAACAACCTCTGCAAGCTGATAAGCTGCTTTTTCCAGAACTGTACATTTAAATCAGTCTGGGAGATGCTGTAATTTCAGCCATGATGGAGTTCAGCTTGCAGCTCCTTCTGAATCAAGGACTTGCATTCCCTCCCTCTGCCCCAACATCAGCTTTAGCTACAGGGAAGAGTCTGTCCCCAGTTCTATGACTTTTTCACAGTATGTCCTATAAGGAGAGAGCCAAAAGTGCCCCAGGAGCAAGGGTGAGTAACCACAGCCCCAGCATCAGTGTCTAATATCATGCATCAAATTGAAAGGGCAAAAAGAGAGGCTGGAAAGAACACTCCCTTCCTCCCCCAGGGCAGCTAAATCCATCCCCTGCCCACAGTGGGATCAGCTGCAGCTGAAACAGTTCTGGCTGGAGCTTATCCAATACAGTCTTCAAACTTTCCAGTGCTGGAAGGCCTCCCAGCACAATTCACACTAATGCTTCTCTAATCTCACGTTAGAAAAACCTCCTTATTGAACCTAAACCTCCCAGGATGCTTTT
>VXBR01001547.1:277267-304396 GCA_013400215.1 Cisticola juncidis | reverse complement strand
TTTTTTTTTTTTTTTTTTGTCCATTACTTTTTGTCTCTTCCCCACAATGATGCAGAGGGAAGAAGCTAATCACTGTCTCTGCCACTGACCCTTTGTATGGTCTTCTCTGGACTAGCTGGTTTCCGCTTGCCCAAGTGTCCTTGCCACCCACATTTTCAGAGATTTTAGGATTTTTGTTGCCTTCCAAATTTCTCTCGTGACATGGTGGATTGAGTCAGGCTGGACAGACCTCCGGGCATCATCCCAGCTCCCTGGGAAATGGAACGACCAACAACCCGTGCAGCAATGCTCCCTCTGGAGCTGGACTGCTCCCTTCCACAGAACTGTACAAACCACGGGATAAAATCCCTTACCTTGAGCTCCACTTGTGTGTTAAGCGAGGAAAGCAACTCCTTGCCATGCCCTTCACTTCAGGCTTATATCCGCGCACCAGGCTACGTGTGTTGCGTTTGTAATTGAGGATTTTGCCTGTTTTGGTGCCTGTTTTGGTGCCTGTTTTGCTGGATCGGTGCGGGGCAGCCGGGGCAGCCAGGGCAGAGCCTGTGCGCATCCCGGCGGGCGCTAGATGGGGCTGCGCGCCCGCTCCTCGCTCCCGGTGCCTCTGCAGCCGGGAAATGCCTCCCAAAACTTCAGCTGGGAGCAGAGCCCGAGCTGCAGCTGCCAGCCAAGGGGAGCCCCCTTGGCGCTGCTTTCATGGGCCTTTCACCTCATGTGCTTTTAGACCACCGCGTAAAATTCAGCAGCTGCTATCTGCGAGCCCCCAGGGCGGCTGTCAGGCACGACGACAGCTTTTTGGTACCCAGGTATTTAAAATCATTTTAAATTCCTAATGCAGCCTGAGCTGTAAGAAGCGGTGGCTGAGGATATCCCATTGCAGGAGGAGGTTCCATTCCAAGCCCTCCCCCAAACTGCAGAGCTATAAACTCACATCCAGTTTCTTTCAGCTGTGTAGCCACAAATATAACAAAACCTCTATGTAATTTTAGTCCTAAATTCCCCTTCTGAGACAGTCTCCCTTGATGGTCTGAGAGCTGGACTAAGGTACCTGAGAGCTGCTGAGGGGCTTGGGTGTCCAACTGCACCTATGTCCCTTGCCAAGCACAAATCAGTGTAAATCAGGTTTCCAAGAGGAGCTGAGAGCAGAGGATAGGTGCAGGATGGGGCATAGAGTAGGCCCAGAAAAAAAACAGGCAGCAGAAGTGGTGACAGGGTTCAGACTCTCATGACCATGCAGAGGAAAACTCCTTGGGGTTTTGAGTTAAGTCATGATCTGACCCAATTATCTGCTTCTATTAATAGTAAAGGACTTGCTTAAAAATAACCCCAGACCTCTCTACTCAGCCATAAAACTGAAAATGCTCACGGTAATCTTGTTACTTGATGACAGAACAAACCAAACCTTCCTTCTTTGTGAAGATTTTGCATTAAAAAGGCACAATATGAACAAGTGTGGTAACCTGTACACTTCTTTCTTGGACAGAGCAGTACAGTGGGGTCATAAAACTGCCCAGGACACATATCCTGATCTTTTCCTACAGGTACAGTAACACCAAGCCCTGAAAAGCCACACCAGCTGTTTTTCATGAGCTTTTGCTCTCCTGACCAGAAAGGAAAAGCTGGCCAGAAATTTTTGTTGAGCTATTTTATGGTCATTTATGTTACAGCAGCATGAGAGGCCCAAGCACACAGTGACACAGAGGGTTCATCCTGGCAGCTACAGAACTGCTGCAAGCATTGCTAAGTCTGCACTCAGGTGGTCAAATGAGATATGTGTATATTCCTGCCTCTCCACACCACACCCAAACCTCCTCCCCACCATATCCCTTGTCCCCCCAAGTCCTTTTCTCAGGTTTCTCTGCTGCAGCCACTTAACCCAGCAGCCAATGCCTTCACACCCCCTGAATACAAAACTTCACTGCAGTTCTCTGTCTGCTCCACCAGGTCCTCACATCTCATCCTTAACTCAGCCTGAGGCGGTGGGAAAGTAATGCCAGCTTCTGCAAAATGGGATTGTTTGGGGTTTTATAAGCTCAGATCAGGTACAAAACGGCTGAGGAAAGGGGGAAATCTGCAAATAGAAGTGGTTTTGCGTCCCTCCAGACTGGCTTATATGCTGAGGGCCTAAGCTAGGGCTCAAGACTTCCCTGAGCTACAGAATAATTATTTTAGCTACACATCAGGAACAAAAAGATCACTGGGAAGGAAGTGTCTGATGCTCATCATTGCCACAGGTGCTTGGATTTCCAATTCTCCTTTTTCAGGGAGCTTGTGGAAAATCGGTTTTTATGCAGCTTGCCCACCACATTTCTATTTCAGCCTTGGCAGCCCCTTCCAATGAGCAGCTCCAGTGCCTGACTACTGCCAAAGCCATCCCCTCAATGGAAATGCCTCCTTGCAAAGGCCAGGGCTCCTTGCTGCCCACGAGGAGGGAGCAGGAATAGCTGCAATGAACAAGAAGGCTTTGTTCTCCTCTATGGCATATGCAGGAACTTGGGAAGAAGTTGGTTTTGGCCTGGGCACAGGAGAGGGAAGCTGTGAAAACAAATGACCAGGCAGATGACCCCAAAGGGAGGTAAACTACGTATGTTCAGCCCTGCTCAACTCTCCAAGCTTGAGCAGCTTTAATTCCAGTTCACAGGACAGAAAACACAAGTGTTGACAGGCATCACAATTTCAGTCACAGGCACGTTTGTGTTTTTCTGTTAAACCACAAAGAGGTAATGCACAAGTGCTTGGACAAGGACAAAAGGTTAAATCTGTTGGAGCAAGCACTCCCCCACTTGAAAACCCAGTGCTGCCAATTCCTGGCTTTTCACATCCACACAAACCACAGGAGCAGTCACAGCACAGTTGATTTAACACCTGCCTACTACCTCGACAATCAGAGCAGGCACTGATGCTGTCATGTCCTTGACAAAGTCAACCACATGTGATAGCTTAGAGTGCAGCTTGTGAGGAACACACACAAGCCCCCCCCCCTGCAAAAGAT
This sequence comes from Cisticola juncidis, assembly GCA_013400215.1. Lineage (NCBI taxonomy): Eukaryota > Metazoa > Chordata > Aves > Passeriformes > Cisticolidae > Cisticola > Cisticola juncidis. The sequence continues at coordinate 301,407 of VXBR01001547.1, read as the reverse complement.
CCCTTGTCATCCTTCAGGGAAGACATTTTCTTATATTCTTTTAAATTAAGGGTTTTGTTGCTTTGAGCACACAAGGTGGAATAAGCTGCACAGAGAAGAGCAAAGAATATAGGTAGAGCTGGAGCAGAAGGATTCCCTCATGGCAAGGTGCAGGTCCAACACCAGCAGAGAGCTATGAGCCACTGCAGCTCCTTCCCAGAGAATGGTGGGGAGAATTATACTTTATACGCTATAAAATGCAAGAAGTTTTGCAGCACCCCCCATTTTGGCTGGGGCCATGCTGAAGGGCAACACTCCATAGCCATTTGTAATTCACACCACCTGTGGGACATGGGTGGGTGCTTCAGTCCTTGCTCACAGGGCTGTTTTAGGAAAAATACAATGTTCACAGAGGCACAGAAAGGGGGGGACTGTTTTTCACAAGAAAAGCATAATTTGTGTAGCTCAAAAGGACAGTTAGAGACATAAGGCATTAGGGGCATCAGCCCCTTAGGGACTCTAGGGGTGGGTTGTTTATCTTCCAGAACCTCAGGAGATGTAGGACAAGGCTGATGCCAAATGGCTCAAAACTCTTTTGACCAGGATATACATACATTTCATAGAATCACAGAACAAGCTGAGTTGGAAGGGACCCACAAGGATCATCCAGTGCAGCTCCTGGCCCTGCACAGCTCCATCCCCCAGAGTCACCCCTGTGCCCAGAGCATTGTCCAAACACTCCCTGGGCTCTGCCAGGCTGTGCTGTGACCACTGCCCTGGGGAGCCTGGACAGTGCCCAGACACCCTCTGGGGGGAAAAACCTTTTCCTAAGCTGTTAAAATCAAGCATTTGTACAAAACCTTGCTGCTGGCAGGCTGGAGGAAGGAAGGCAGGCACAGCATCACTTCTGAGCTGGTCTTCACAGAGGTGCTCTTCCTTCATCTTCCCTTGGCACAGGCAAGAGGATCAGACTCATGCTACAACAGCTGCCTTGCATTTCCTGCAGGAATTTCAACTGCAGCACAAGAGCTGGAGCTATCAACACACATCCATGCACTGGAGAGGCTGAACTCTCTTCAGACCTTTATCAGCATCTCAACAGTCCCAAGGAGTTTAGTACCCAGTTTCGATTCCAACCCGCCACAGACTGCAGTCACCCTGTTTGGCACTTCCCCACTCCACAGTCAGGCAGCTCCTCAGTCTCCTTGTGCAACTTCCTGCACAGGAACCAGGAAAAAAATTCAGCACCAGAATAGATAAGGCAGATCCCTGGCTGTACTAGCTCCAAGGAAGAGAGTTACAAAGAGGAATTAATGCAGAACACAATGGCTTTATCACAGCTCTCAAATTCTTTGGTGACTTTTTAACGAAACACTATCAAGGCCTACTATCAAGGCCTATTTACAAAAGATGATGCAGATTCTTTGCAAAGCATAAATCTATGAAACAGCAACAGAACACTCAGAGCTTTGTTTTTATCTTACTTCCAGCAAGGCTGAGGCACAGATCAGGAGCTGCAGTGTTTACACCATTGTAGGAGACACACCCCTGATTTTAAGGCCAATGCTATAACCCAGTCCAAAATATTCTTGTCTGCCTTAACTTCAAAATCTTGGAAGCCCACGATTTGGTCAGTGTTGAGAGGGTTTCTCTCTTCCAAGCACCACACAGATAATTCCACCGACAGGAATTAAAAAGGCAAAAATGAACAGAGAAAAAGTTACCAGCCACCACCTCCCCTGTTTTGGGGTATGCGGGATTGCATCAAGACTTTCACCTGGATCAGCAGGACATGTTAAACCCTTAATAAAGGAGGGAGAACAAAAGGCAAACTGAACAACAAATACATAAATAGAAAGTGGTTTCATCAATTTATTGCTTTTTGCTGCCATTTCACAGAGTGCCAAGTCTGCACAGACTACCATGGAGAACAAGGCTTTTTTTATCACAAGCCATAAAACAGGTAGGAAATCAAATCCTACATCCACACAATTTGTGATTTTTGATAGTAGATACAGCATCTCCAAAAAGCTATTGGCATTTACATTAATCATCTGATTATTTTTAAGTTGCTGAACAAAACAAAGTGGTGAGGGACCAGGTGCTCAGAAACACATACTTCTGGTATATTCAAGACATCCTCCTAACACACACATTCTGAAATCTTCCAAAATTTCATTAATACTGAATGAAATTAAGGTATTCTGCTTCCAGTTTAAATACCAGGAGGAAATAATTACCACATTTTAATATATTAACTAAAGGACTATCTGTATAAAATTCTTCACATATGAAATATTTTTAAATTAAATAATATACTTACAAAAAAAAAAGCAACCCCAGACTAGAAATTTACTGCTAGTATAAAAATTAACGCTTTTCATGGAGGAGGAGGCTAGATTAATATTATTGCTATAAACACAGACAGTGCCAGACACAAGAATTCCTGATTTTCAAATTTGTTCAGCCCCCACTACTGACTAAAGGACATGCAGACATGTGGGACTTAGGAAAAAAGAGGTCCAAAACCTTCTTCAGTTATGCTTTACAGTCTGATGTCCTTTTATTGCCTCTGATGTAACAGTGAGCATCAGTCTGCTGCTCCTGCATTCTAACATTATCATTCATTACATCTTCTCTCCACAGAATAAAATCCCAAAACACAACCACCCTAATCTTGCATTTCCATGTGAGTATTTTTAAAATATGGAACTACAACTTCATTCATATCTTTGTCCATGACAAAGAAAAGTGGGAACTTTCACCACGTGAAGAGTCCGTGACTATGAACAATGTTTCTAGGCCAACCTTTGATTGATTTGCTGACAAGGTTTCACTCCCAAAGGAAGCTTTTCTCACGTACTGTGGATTGAGTAACAGCACCCCTCAGTGCAAACAGTCACACCTCTACTAATAACAAAAATATTAACAGAAAAACTTGCTTACAGATCTGCACAGCCCAGAGCCTTTGCAGTGCACTGATTCCCAGCCCCAAGAACATACATATGAACATACATCTATAGCTTTCTTTTCTCTTTTGGGATTTTAAATTTGCTGTTTTCAGCAGCTATTTATCTTGGTACTAGATTATGCTAGTTTCTGAAATTAATTTTCTTTTTAATTTATGCACTCACACAATTACTGATTTGGGGGAAAACCAACAACTCTATCTCTCCAATTAAATAGTCAATACTGGACTTCACAAGGGTTATGAGCATTGCACACTATTAAGGTGACAATATCTATAATTACTTAAGGATCATAAAATTAACCAGTGGAAACAGTAATCTAATCATAGATTTTAGTATTGTTAAATGATTGATACAAACTAATGTTTTATAGAACCGGCAATTCTCAAGTCATTCTAAAACTAAATTTTAAAGAAGGGGCAGATTTTGTATTAATGCCACAACATTAATTTGGGTAGCTAAACTCTGCTGCAAATCATCTAGTTAGCAACATTTAGGAGGGTCTTCAGGAATGGAAATGACAAATGACCTGGTTTGGGTTAAAGTCTCCTCCTGGTTAAATCCTCTTCTAGAGTGCCCTGGGCCCAAATGTGCTTCACACAGCAGGATTCCAATCCAAAACATTAATATATCAGTGGTTTTAATGTCAATCATGAACATCAAAGTACTTACTACTCAGTTGTTGCCACAACAATTCCTTTTCCTTTAATTCCACTCCTACATTTGTCCTTCATCCCCCAAAAATGTATTAGCAACAGAATATAAATATTTGAGGAGTAAATGCAATGCTCAAGTTCAAGATGTGAAAGATTTGAGAAGCATATGCCTTTCTTTTCATGGCATGCATGAAAAGGAGTCAAGATACCAAGAACTGGATCAACAAAGACAGCAGATCAGGAGAAAATAACTCCTGTACACTGTTAGACAATTCAGGCCAGTCATGTGCATTCCATATGCATTTGAAAACAAAAATCCTGCTTTTATTCAGACAACTTAAAACATTAAATACTTTAAATGGATGTCTTTCAATTTCGAGTCATATGTACACAGCTATTCACAGAAATGTGCAAAGTAAAATCTCATAGGGAAATTAGAAGTCCAACAGCTTGAACACAACATTTAAAAAGGCAGCAGGGACTCCACATCCATTTCACATACACTTTAAAGAACGAAGGAGAGGGAAAGGGTTGATCCAGCTGAAGCTCCAGCAATGTAGCAAATCCCATCCATGCTGCAAGTCAGTCACTAGCTGTCTTTGCTGCAGAACTCACAGTGTATCCCTCCAGTGAGGTCTTTGACCACTTTTTCTTTGATCAGTTTTTGCAGGAATTTTGTTTCACTTGTCACATTGTGCATAGTTTGTTCTTTCATGGCAGCCATGCAGAGGTTGTTGTAATAGTGCAAAGGTGTGCTGGGCTGATCCAGGTCATATCCAAAACCTGCTAAGCTCACTTCATCACATAAATGTGTGGCCAGAACAACTGCTGTGACCCCAATTGTAGGTACATTCTAAAAAGGGAGAAAAGTGAAATTTGTTCAGTTCAAACATATTGTCCTTTACCAGGTTTATAGATACTTTACACAATTTAATGACTTTGTCTATTCCCTCTCCTCATTTAAAACTGAAAGCAATTAAAAGTACAACTAAAAATCAATGCAATGATCAAGTAAAACTAAAAACTCCAGGGCAAAACACTGATACAATTTGAGTATTCGGCTGTTGGCTGTCAACACTATTTTTTCTTCCTGTGAAGGCAAGATGCCCTAACACTGTGTAGTTAAACTGCAAGTGAACCTTCACTTCAAACAGTCAAACAACTCCTGACAGAGTTAAACTTGATATTTCCTGATGTTCTTATTTAAGTCTTGAGCAACAACAGGCTCTCTAACAGTATTCTTCACAGTATGACTTTTTTCACTGAAAAACCCATGAAGAAGGCAGATTTACTATAGTACCATTAAGATACTCGGCTTGGTATATGACGTAATTTTTATAAATAAATGTGAGAAGATCCTTCAGGTATTTGTGCAGTAATCTTAAGTACTTTCACACAAAACTTAAAAAGGTGGTGGTTAGTCAGTATTTTTGTAGTTCAAGGCAACTGGTGACATCCAGTTTCTCAAATATGCAGTTAAAGTATCAAAAATGCAGTGTATGATTAAACCAGGCAATTCATCATTCTGTACCACTGCTGGAGCAAAAGACATGGAGGGAGGAAATGCCCAGCAGCAGCTGAGAATTCTCTGGCACACACAGCAATTCCAGCAGCTGGAAGGCTGCCTTACACTGGCCTGGTTTCCAGGCTTTCTCTGCTTCCCCTGCAGCTGGAGACACATCTGGCCACAGCTGGTTATCCTAACAGGCTTAACATACATCAAATGCATGTTTTTAAACACTGGAATGAGTCTATGTCTCACTGCATCTGAATGCCATTTCATGTCAGCATAAATAGGCAAAACAGCTCATCGGAAAAAGTGAGCTGAAATCTTACTTTGATTTTCACAAGAAAATACAAGGGTCTTTTGAGAGCACAGTGATTTCCCTGTTACCTGAGACCAGCTTTGAAACTGCACAGAGAAAATAAAAAGCCAAAAAAGTTTTTCAGATTCTTATTTTATTTGCCTTGTATTTTACTGTCTCCTTTTGGTGAAAGGAAACTTCTTACCTTGTCCCAACCCCAAAATTTTGATCGAGGCTCAGGGAATTGTAAAATGTCCAAAGCTGTCTCTTTGACAATGACTGGGTTCAGGATCCGAAACTGCTTTGATGGGAAAGGAATTTTCTCAGCAACCTTCTTCCAAAAGAAGAGTCGCATCCACAGAGGCTAAGAGAAATAAAAAAACCAGTTCAGAGGGAAACTCTGAGACAAGCACAGTATGCAAGTTACAGAATTCACCAGTGACCCTGAAAAATTTAGGAAACAGTTTATAGCTAAGGTGATCTGGAAGTATCAGTGTACAGATGAAATGATTGACCCAAAAGAGGGAAAACCTTCTAAGTACCTGGAATTGCAGAGAGGACAGCAGAGGAAATAGTTGTTTATTCTGAGTATTTGACTGCACTTTGTGCTCATCAGTCAACATATTCATCAGCACCCATGGGTTCTTTGGGCTACCCCAGCACAGCTGAGCAGGCAGCAATATTTAAAGAAATGGGGAAGGGAACCACAGTTTTCCACAAACATTAATCAGGCATTCTGTAGCAAAAACTGGATTTAAAACAATTGTGCTCAAGCTCTGAAGTGAAGAGCTGTTGTTTGACAGCATGCACCTAGTGATAAATGCAACCCTTCAGAAGAGCATTTACACAGGACTCAGAAACCCAGATTGTGATCTCATACCCCTGCAGTTAGATGCCTGCTAATGGAAGAAAAAATACTGCATCACACTTATTCTTCAAGCCTTTCCATTAAATGGGTAGCATTAAGCAAATTATAGAACTGATACAGCTCCAACACAGACCTGTATTTTTTTAAACAGGCTCTAAGGAACAACAGCTTGAACTGATCAAATACAGGTTGCAGTGCTCATGTTTTCCCAACCATGCCCTGGATCAGTTTACTTCAGTAGCAGAGCCTGCACACAGACTGAGCCAGCTGACATCTGAGTATTTGAAAGAAGTAGGGTTGCAGTTCACAGAATCACAGAGCCACTGAAGTTAGACAGGGCCTCTGGAGATCACATGGTCCAACTCCCCTGGCTCAAGCAGACACCTCCAGCCAGATGCTCAGGACCATGTCCAGATGATTGGAAGAAAGATGTCCATGGATATTCAACTTGCCAAGCCCCTTCTTGTCCCACCAAAAAGAGCCTGGCTCCATCCTCTCTGCACCCTCCCTTCAGATATTTATGTACATTAATAAGAGCCCCCACAAGCCTTCTCCTCTCTAGGCTTAACACTCCCAGCTCTATCAGCCCTTCTCATGGTAGAGATGCTGCAGTCCCTTAAGCATTTTCCTGGTTCTTCTGTGTAGTAGTGGACAGTCATGGTCAAGGTTAAACAGACCTTCCCATATTGTAAAAATCATAGAATTAAGAAGGGGATTTGGAGTACCTAAACTAGCATAGATCAAACTGTTAAAAGACTTGACAGGCCTTTTTCTAAACCTTTCTCAGTAATTTTTACTTGCTGAAATTATCTGCCTTGCAGATTGAAAGTGGTAGAAGCCACCAATTCCCATTAATTTGGAAACATCAAACCCTTCCATCAGTTCCTTAGGAATCTCAGCACTTCTTTAAATGTTTAATGAAAAAAAAAGCAACCTCATAATTTAGGAACATCAGACAAATGTTCAATTACACGTTAACTCCATGTATGCTCATTGTAGCAGTAGTTGCTAAAATTTTTTAGTTGCTAAAAAAAACGGACTGGCAATCAGAAATCTCATTTCTATTTTGGGCTCTGCAGTCATTTAAACCAAATGTGAGATGAATTCCACTTCAGTAAACACTCAGTATGTCACGTAGCCTGGTGCAAACCACCAATATCTCCACAAAAGAGAAGTGTTACTGTCAGCATATGGCTTCAACACAAATGCTGGTCTAACTGTAACTAGGAGACAGAGCTAAAAAAAACTCCCACAAGGTTATATAAAAGACTCTCAGCATGATAAACCAGAAAGTAACAGATCAATCAGCTTCTTTAACCATTAAAAAACAAAACAAACAAAAATACAGGGACGTGAGACTGTCACATTACGTACCAAGGTTTCATTTTTTACCATGGCTTGAAGCCAGTTGAAATCAGCTCTTTTAAACAGCACAGCCACAAACAAGCTTGCAGGAGGATACTCGTGTTCAGAAAGGGGGGCTCCTTCAGGGTAAGTCATCCTTATTGTTGTTTTGTTACCAACATGATCCGTGTAGCCTTGAACTGGTGCATCATTTAACCTGGGGAGAAGAAACCCACAATATGAGATATTAAATAAACAGGTTACAATCTCATTAAAATATCAGACACTAAGCAAAAACTTGTTATTTGGCCCACATATTTTTAACAGAACAGACTACGGTGTTTTCTCACAACCCCCATGTTCTTGCCTCATGCACTCTTCCAGACCTTATCTTTGGGAGGAAGCCAATTCTATTTCTAGATTAAATGACACAAATGCAGAACTTTGGAAAGAAAAGCTTGAAGAGTAAAGTGACTTAAGACAGCTTTGCAGAATTTCCTATCTATTGCTTTGTGTCAAGTCAGAGAAGTTTATAAGTGGAAGAGGAAGAAAACACACAAAGTTGTCTGTGTTATCCTTTTTGTATATATATATATATATATATTTATATTTATATATACACACACTCACAAGTATTCCACATAATCATTCAAATTATCCCTCCAATGCAATAGAATGTATCCTGTGGGTTTACATCATTCCAGTCTACCAAAAACTTCAAATATTGGCACATCTTCATCTGCTGACAAGAATGGCATCATCTTCCTACATGAGTCTTGCAGAAGAACTCAAGTCCTGCAAACTTTTCTACATCAGCAGAAAAATCACTTTCATCCTGCCAGCCCTAATTTCAGAGGACAGCTAATGCAATTTCTCTGCCACTCCACATGCCAACAGGTTTGTTTACCTTTGAATAAGGGCTATTGACTCACTGAAATAATCCCTTAATAAGAGGAGCAACCCTTAGTTTAGAAAACAAGTTGGGAAAATGCTTGTATTAATTTTATTTGTGACTTTACATGATTCAAAACAAGCAGGAGCTTTAAACTGTACTGTTCAGAAGGCACAAGTAAAGAGCATGTAATGCAGATGCCAGAAATCATGGCAACACAGAAAGCAGTCACTGACCTCATAAAGATAAGGGAAGATAAGTGTGCTATAAAGTGTGTAAGCAAACTGTGTACTGAAACACCAATTAATTTTTATTGTGTTTGAAATAGCTGTTATAAAAAAATCTTTCAAATAAACATCCAAACAAGCCATAGGGAAAAAAGCAGAGGTGAGCCCTTAAGTCCTGAAGTTCAAGATTTGAAAGCTTTAAAATGTGAAAGGATAAACCCAGTACTGTCTACTTGTCTATGATGTCACTAGTTTCTATCTAGTTTCTGCCCATGTGTGCTTTGTACCTGAAGTACACAAATAATTACACTGAATTCCTTTCTTGTAAACATGACAATTTATTTTGCTCCTAAGACTTCAAATTTCACCAAGTCACAAGTAAATTTCTTGAAACCACTTTCAGAAAATCTTTTAAGTTGCATCAATGTTGGAGATATTTTCCCCTTAAAAAGCAATGCTGGATCATAAAGTAATGATGAAGTAGTTGGAATCCTTAAATGGAAAATACATACCTTATAACAATATCAAACTGATTCAGTAAGTGACCCAGCCCTGATCCATGAAGAATTCCACCACTGCCAACAACAACACAACGCTTACAGTGCTTTGACTTCAAATCTTCTGGTAGATCATGCTCAGGTAAGAGTTCAAGGAGATCTTTAAGTTTATCAAAGAGCTTGTGAAATCCAAATGGAGGTTCATATTTAAATAAAGCTTCATCTTCCTTTATATTTTTCCTTACAAAGGGAGCTATGTCCATGCTGTATTTCTCTGCAAACAATTTCCCCATCTCTTTCTTCACGTAAGAAGGTCGGCACTGCTCCTGCAGCACAGCGCTGGCAAATTGCTGTGCCCTCTGGAACAAAACACACAGGATTTCAGCCAGGAATGCACAAAGCCCTCGGAATGTGGCCCACCAGCTGACCACCAGCAGTTTAGCTAACACAGAGGTTATAAAGAAAGCTTCAGGGTGGAAGTACAGCCATTTTAAAGCATTTACTCAAATGTAGATATGAGCCAGTGCACGGTGAAAACCTGCAGAGGAATTCCTCTCCTCTCAATCCTTTAAATCTAGATATGAGGTTTTCTAAAGAATATATTAAGGTAGTAAAAGTGCTAAGTCAAAATGAACCCTTTGTACTACCACTTCCAACATCAAATAAAAAAAAAATCTAGACATACTTTTACCTCTCCAATTTAGCAGCAAGTGGAATTCCACTCTGTTCAACTGCATGACCTGAGTTCTGCCTGTGGTAGGATTCCACCAGAGACACATCCATTGGGTAAAAGTTCTGTGCAACAGCAGCTGGACTTGCTTACTCATCAGAATGAAGCAACACTTCTTCCATAAATATTGCTAAAGTGCTAATGACTGAAACATGACTTTAAAGGAATGCCAGGTGGGGGTGTTTTGGGCCTTCTCTCAGAGACTAGTCACCAAAATAAGTCACCAAAATAAGAGACTGCAGTTCCATATTGCATAAAGAGATTGAAGTGACAGACAAAAGTACACATTGATCCATCTTATAACAAACGCAAAACATTTTTAGAAATCTGTAGTGGTAAGATGGTGTCTGATGTAAAATATATAACAGCAAAGGTATTATATATATTTATCAGTTCAAATAAAATCCTGTTTGCATCATATCTTTCCCAATCTACTCTGTTGGTGTTTCCTCCACTGTAATTAAAAAAAAAACCCCTGAGGACACATAGGGTCAGAGACACAAAATTCACTTGAGACACTGCTAATAATAATGTGCAACTGAGGGAACAGGGAGGGAAGTTCTGCTGCTGTTTTTTTGGTGTTTTTCTTAAACCAAGATTGACCTACAGAACTTCCTCTACCACCATTGTGAAGGCTTCTGCATAAACACCACACTGGGCAAAGCATGACTGAGCAACTTCATCATGTACTTTTTGAGATAGCCATAAACACAGTCCATGGAATCTTCAGGCAGGCTTGGTTTAATGTGTTTGCTCTTCACAATCAAGAATATTATTGAAAAAATCACTGAGTCAAATGAGAAAAAAGCAGACAAAGAAGCTCAGAAGGAGAAAGATACGCACTGGAGATGATGGCAAGTGGGGCAGGATGCATGTGCAGCAATGCTAAGATCAGACTGTCTTAAGCCAGGGTTTCTGCTGGAACTTTCCTTTTAGGATTGAGACATTCAAAGACAGAAATGTAACAGCCCTAAGCCAGGTAAGTTCTGATATAAAGTGCAAATAGGATAAGTAGCAAGAGTTTTAGTGGTGTCCAATACACATCTTTAAAAGCTGCATGCAAAACTGTAGCTAAAATAAGTAGGTGCTACCTTGAATGAATAAATGAAATAAAAGCTGCACCCTGCTGCACATTTGCCCTGTAATTCCAAAAACATCTGAGCAACTACAAGGCAAAGCAGACTGGGAAACTGGCTTAGGTGAAATAAAAGAAAAAGCCCTTTGGTTTAATATGTTAGGTTTGGGTTGTTTTGGGTTTTTTCAGTATGTTACTTGTCATTTGCATCAATCTTCTGATCACCAGTGTCATTTGCAATGAGACAATGGGCTGATGACATGTTCATTTCAAATGTTAAAGCCACAGTTATCTAATTTTACCCCTAAAAACTCAGTTTCTCTATGTGCTTCTGTTGTCACTATACAAGAACAAAAAAATAGTATGTCTGTGGCGTGAAATGAAGCAAAATATACTTCTGCTCCACAGAATTTCAGCATTCTAGTTCTTTGTTGCAAAGCCCTATAACTCTTGTATTGTCAACTAAGAACTTCTTTTGCAAACCAAGTGAAAAAAAAAAGCCAAAAAATACCAACCCTTACACGATCGAGGTCCACATATGGCATTTGTGTTCTGTCACATTCCTCAGGGCCAAAATGGAATTTGAGGATATAAAGGAACCCTCCAACCACAAACAGTGCAAGAACTCTAAAAACAAACAAGACAGTGAGGGGTAGGAGAGAGAAACAAAAAAATCTTTTTTTCTGATGTTCAGTCAACTATTAAATCAATATTTTTAAGCAGATTTAAGACAGTTGAACTTCATGTGAATACCTGCATTTGAATCTAACAAACAAACAAAAAATCCAGTTGCTTTGTTCTCTTCAAGTCTTGTATAACTATTCAAAGTTACCTGCAGGAAAGTGTCAACACATCCAGATGCCTGGATAAGGAAAATACCTGCATCATTTACTTTAAATGCATCTCTGATGAGTCAAACAGTTCTCCTCACATAATGAAACCAAGAGTAAGTTTTTTTTCTTCTTTAAAGGTCATAGCTTGAAGAACATACTTCCATGCAAGCTGAAAAAAAAAGGCTGGAACTACAAATTGCATGATTTTGGGCCAATGGCCACCACTGAAACAAAACTTTCAACTCACTGCCAGGCCAGAATGCAGAATTTAGATGCTCAGGCTGAAAAGCCTTAGTTACTTTACACCCCAAAACATGCAGCAGAAGAAATCCAACCAACTTGAAAACTGAAGAACATGGACTATTCATATTTTTGAACTAATAATTTCTCATTCCTAAGAAATACCACTGTTGATATCCAAGAAGTCACTTAGCTCATTTCCTGTTTAAACCCATCTGTAGAATACTTATATCATTATTCAGTTAAATTTGTGGTTGTTGCTCAATTATGTAGTTTGAGTTTTCTTATTGATTTTCATTTCCTATTGTTTCCTAAACACATTTGTTTCAATGTCTTTAAAAAATGTACAAGTTGTTAAGTACACAGTGCTTTTTGAAACTCTTTCAGGTGAAGTTAATACAGATTTTTAATATGTTTTTTTAAAGAGCTTGTACTATATGGACTAATAGAGGCAATCCCAGCTCTCAGTGTGCAGTACAGGCTGCAAACAAGGTGCTCACTAGAAGAGCAGCACTGCTCTCACATCTCACTTCTCTAAATTACATTTTCCCTTGATAGGTGATCTAAGAGCTTCATCAGCATATTGGGCTGCAACCCCTGGAGATCAGCCAGCAGGCAGCAAGCAGTGGGTTCACAGCTGATAAGTGAGGCTGGTTTTCCTCCAGGAGTTTATAAAGTATCCCCACACTCAGCTGGAGTTGCACCATTCAGGTTATATCCACCTGTGTATGTAACAGTTTGTCCTTGGGTTTTTTAGCTTTAAGACCTAAAAACTCATGTGGCATCAGAGCAGTGAACATTTTAGGTATAAAATATGGTCCTGGATCTACATGTGCACAGACCCTTTGAATCTAATTTGATGTCGAGCTATAAACAATGGAGTAAGGTTTTTGATGTAGCATTCCAGAAGTCTTCATAACAAAATAACTACATGAAAACACCTCCCCAGGACACACATCCACTGGCCTTCCATTCCCTCAGTTACCAGGCTGTACAGAAGTCTCAGCATTGTTACGTATCTGCATACAAAAAAGACTGGAAATACTTGTGAGTGAAGTACTAGAATCACACTTTGGCTTGGGAAAATGGGTACTACCACAAGTTAGCCTGGCCTCCACAAAGCATTTTCAGTGTCCCAGGGATAGCTGTGTGCTTAACCCTCCATTCACAGCCTGTGGTAATCCCATGCCTTAATTTCTGCATGCATTTCATAATTGCCCAGGCTGGGGGTAGAACAACTGTCCTCTGTGTGGCTGTGACAATGACACTTACTTGCGAGTACCTTTTAAAAACCAGCTTGGTCTTCTCATCTTCATGTGCAGACACCTTACACCATTGCACAGGAGGTGAATGATCTCTTTTCAGCTTCACAGAGTTACTGTCACTCAGCATTGCTGTAAAAAAGAGGGAAAACTTATCATAACTTCTGCAGGACACCCATGGAGTGACAACTGTTTTCCAGAGGAGACTGCGATTCTTAGTTATGGTGCCAGGAATATTGAATTTCTCCTGACTCCTTGTGATCAAGAATTCACTCAATTCAGCTGCATCACCAAAATATGATTCTAAAAATGTCACCAGGTCTTTGCATTCTTCATAAGCCTGAAGTCTAATAATTGCTGATTACATCAGTTACTGTCAAATAACTTTGTTTGATCTGATCAATCTAAACAATATGCTCAGGGTATTCAGGAACCTGGATCAAAATCAATAGATGGGCATAGATGGGCACCATCATCAGCTAACAAGAAGCAATCTTGCTGCTCCCACAGTTTCTATCAGCACCCTCCAATAATGATTTTGGGAAGAAAAATGCAGGTTGGCACTCATCTTATTCCACGCTGCTGCCAGTAACCAAAGATGGGAGAAGGGAATCCCCACAAAGAGCCCACCCATAAGAGCCTGCTGGTTTTCCCAGGGAGAAGGAACACAAGCAAGGGTTTTTCCTGTCCTACCCACCCAAAGCAGCACTCTCTGATCAACCAGCCATGGAAAGGTGCAGCCTGCTCCTCCACAGGGGAGGATTTCAGCCCTGCTCCTTCCTTTGATCTCAGCACTTGACCCTCTCTGCTCTCCACTGCAAATATGTTCATCTCTTCTCCTGCCAAGAGTTCTGTCACAAGAACTTCTAAAGAAAAGCAAGACAAAGGGAAGGCTTTCCTCTAGGGATGATCTTCCTCATTCTCTTTTCCACCTCTTTTTCTTGTTCCTGGTGATATGACCCATTTAAACCAGCCTGTATTGCCACTTGAAACACTGACTGGACAAACAACTGATGTTCTTAAACACTGGGATGAAAGAGCTGAGGACACAGGAGGGCCCTCTCCAAATATTAAATCCAGACCACTGACATTTCAAGGGTGTCTAATTCAGAATATGACTCAAAGTCAGTCTCTTTGCACAGTCATCATTTCTCAGTAACAGATTTGATAATCACAGTAGAAGGTCAAATGTCAAAAAACACTGTGGGGGTGAGACAAGGAGATATAAAAATCAACAATAGCATCTGAAGCCCTTCGAAGTGCTGGCAACTTTCAGGGGTCACATGCAAATGATCACAACCCACAAAACACAGCAAGGCAGGAAAACACTAATGGTTTTTGCCAGCAGGAAACTTGACCACTTATACCTCAAACAGATGTAACTTGGTTATTATGACATCATTAAGAACCTCAAATTCCCCACCTGACTATATCTACTAATTTCATGAGCTGTCACGCTCATTTGCAGGCCTCTGTTACAATCCTTTTGACATCTGAAAGCACTGTAAAATCTGAAATCAGTACCATCTTGTCTTGAAACAGGGTAAAATGAAATTTAATGGGTAAATTTAAGGGACATCCCCCAGTGTCCCAGAATTCTAGCAGTTAAGCTGAAAATCAAATCCAACTCTCGTCTACCACACAACCTGTCAGGACACCAGGACACAGAACAAAACAGCAGCTCACAGGGAACCTACTAAGCCTGAATAGCTCCTCATTTTCTCAGAACACCACCTCATCTTTATTGGCTGCATCTATACTGCTGAATAAAACCAGCACTGGAGTGCAAAACTGGGTGTTGACATCACCACCCCAGTCATCCACAACAGTTTGCTCTCAGCTACTATTGGCAGCAAATCATTCAAGTTCACTTGGGTAAAGATGTCAAAAAATTTGTTACAAGGACCATATCCCAGGGTCAGTTATGGATCACCAACCTGAACTGCCCTACCATGAGATGTCCAGTGCCACCCCAGCAGGACTGCTACCATCACCTTTTACAACACACAGCCTTCCTGCACACTGCACAGAGAAGTCAATTCAGCAGCTCTCATCCAGTGCCTTGACACTAAAACACCTTAGAGGTGACAGAGATCACAGTGTCAGGATGCACAGGGAGCAGCCCCAGCTCATGGAGCAGGATCACAGCAGCACAAATAGGAGCTGTGACCAGAGGATGCAGACAGTGAACACAGCCTGCAGACCATGTGGAAGCTCCAGGACTGTTCCACATAGAACAGAGAAGACATTCCATCAGATCACCTCAGAGGAGATGCCTCACACCAGCACAAACAGGGGGCACTCAGCACTGTTTGTGAAAGGGATGGGATTGTGAAAAAGGCATATTATATGGCTCTATGCAAATATTTACTATATGTATTATGCTAGATTGAAAAGTTATGCTATATTAACATTTGAATAATATAGTGAATGTAGTCTTGTAATTAACATTAAGTTGTAGTAATCAAAAATAAAAACTATGTGTGTGAGATTCTTTTTAGCTCAAGAGAAAGAGAAGGGAAATTCTTCACACAGAGATAATAAAGACAGAAGCCCCTTAAATTTTCCAGAGAGAGAGGGATTTATGGCTTCCTTATCAACAGAAACAAGTTCAACAGAAACTCTTCAAGTTTGACTTGGACTCAAAGGTGCCTGGGAATTAACAGAAAGTTTTTTGACAAGTACCAGGTGAATTTTCTTGTTTTAAATAAAGTATGTATAATTATGAAGGTGGTGCTCAAAAAGGGAAAGATTTCTCTCTAGCCTTTGCCTTTCTCCTGGCTGGCTTTTATCTAGAAAGGAGGCCCAGCCGGCTGCTCTCTTTCTTATTATTGTCTCATAACTTGTCCTACTCTAAATTGTTTAACCTTTATTATTGCATTTGTATTACTAGTTTTTTTATATAATCAATTTTTTTATTTTTATTAAATTTCAAAAAATCCCAAAAGCGAGTGATTGGCGTTTATTACAGGATTATTCACCAACACCGGTGGCTCATGGCAGGGACATGGCACTGAAAGCTGCTACAGCACAAAACAAGGCAGCAATTACATCTATCAGCCCCAAAGATCTCCACAAACACAGCTGAGGAGAAGCATAAAATGGGACTTTTTAAAAAATGAAAAAGCAGGAGACAAGTTTCACCTATTTTCACTGGAGAACAATGCAGGTATTAATTCTCTCTTGGGTAAACATAAAGAGGTAACTTGATCACAGAACAGATTTTGCACAAAAGAATCAGTCAAACTTGGTACCAGGCTGCAAGAGATCTGAAAGACAGAGAAGGAAGTGAAGAGGTGGACAGTGATGAAGACAGAAGGGAATTAAACAGGAATGCAAGACTGCAATAAGCTAGTGCTGTCAGAAACTGATCCCTGACTGAGCAAAATAAACTCCAGTTGTTCCCTGCTTCACTCATCCAGGATGCACAAAAACAAAGAGTGGAACAGAGAATTTAATCACCTCAACACATCCTTTCCAAGTCCATCTCTTAGTATGCACAAGGATTTTTTTTGTTATATAATCAAGTAAGTGTCAGTTTTCATTTCCTTTACAACAGTTTACTTCAGTTTGACTTTTGTCAGTTATGATCATGACAGATAATTCCTTTCTCAAACAACTCAATACATATAGACTAACACCTGAGTCAAAATGCATTTGTATTTTTTAGAAATTACTGGGGTTGGATCCTGCATTCTTATTCAAGTCAATAAGCCCTTCCACTGGCTGGGATGGTGTAAGAGTGCTCAAAAGAGCAAGATGGCAATAAAACACCTTAGAGTCCACCTTTCCCACAATCTTCCTGAATTTAAAAAAAAAAAAAAATCTGAGTTTGCACAGAGAACCAGAGCAGTCAAGATCCCAGGAGGACCAAGGAGATGTTGCATATAAACACCATTACATTCTTTCAGGAAGGGGCTACAGTTGTTTTGAGAGCCATAAATGCAAATGTCTCAATTTGTGTACAAAACACAGCTCAGCAGTATTGTGGTATTACAACCACATTTTGCATTGACATTTCTACAGCTACTCATTGTGTGTAATTAGTGAGGACTCGGGAGATTTAAATTTGTTTCATCTACTGAACTTAAGTGATCTGTGCAAAGCTGCTCCTAAGGCTAAAGTGTCCATTAATACAATACACACAAAAGCTTTTTGTGGTGTTATTCTTTTTACCATGATTTACTTTTGTCTCACTGTTATTCTTAAGTAGACAACATCTCCACACTTGGAGTGTTTCAGAAGCAATTCATTTAAGCCTTCAGAAGTCTTTTCATGTGGGAATGCTAAAAGCTAAAAAGCAGCATGTAGCGAGTTGTACATAACCACTGCCACACCCTGGAAAATGCATTTGGTTATGTTCAGCACCTGGATTCACCCAAAGACAAAGCCAAGGTCTCTCAGCAGGCATGAGGACAGGAGCAGAGAGCCTGCACATGAGTGCAGGATGGTGCTCACACCTGCATCCTCACCATTAAGCCCCCAAAACCACAACCCACAGAGGTGATGCTTCCACCTAAACTTTCCCCTCTCCCGGTACACCAGAAGCAGTGCAAACACCCAGCTTTACAAGGCAGTCAATGGGAAGGTCTTGCTGCACAAAGCAGCCTTTGAAGCTCATGTAACAAGATCAAGAAGCTTGCAGGGCAAAGCCCCCAGAAAAGGAAACCCAAAAGTCACAGTTATGTAAAGGAATTACGGATCATGAATGGTGGGGTTAGTGCAGCCAGTCAAACAGAAACTAAAACTAACGCAAAAATACCCAAAACCCCACCTGCTCACTTCATGCCTCTTCCCCTAAATCAGATAAACATAAATTACTTGAACGTATTTCCAAAATCAGTAAAAACAAAAGCTGCTTGGTTTTGAGCAACACTTGTTTCAAAACAGAAAGGCAAAGCTCAAAAGCAGAGAAGGTGTTTTCACACATGAAACTTGAGCAATGCGCTCTATTGAGATGTGGTCATTATTCTCTCAGTAATGAGTTCTGTATGAATATCCTGTTCTGTGGCTTTTAAATAAAACAAAAAAAATTCCCACAGATATACTGCAAAACTTTATGCCAGAAGGTAGAAGAGAATAATTACGAAAACTTAAACCAACTATACATTGGTTTTGGACACATTTGGAAAAAACAAATGGCAAAAAATTGACAACTACAACATTAATGTCTATGACTACTTGCAAGAGTTGGGCCCATGAAAAGATTACACATTTCAATCTATCATCATTATGGACCAAATAGACAAGTTATTAATTTTCAATAAGGTTTTCAAAATTGATACAATATTTTAAGAGAATGTTATTGATTTATGTGAAAACATGAAAAACAGTTTGGTGACATTTACAGTCAGGACTTATTTTGTTTGCTTCTGCAGGACTGAAATCCACAGCAATCAAAATGTAAGGGCTGAAACATTAAAAAAAAGGGAATGAAAGGAATGACTAATTAGGTGGTAGCTGTTCTGGCTTATGATTCAAAGCCAGTCACTAAGTAGAGTCTCTCACAGATACCTAAGAATATGAAAAATTTTAAATTCCTCATCTTCTGTTCTACTTTAAGACCATCAATACAAAAGTGGTTCAAAACTCAGTATAAAATTCTCCTAGTTCCTTCCTACATCCATCCCACAATCTGTTCAATTCTCCTTAGAGGCCAAACCAGTCTTGATTCAGGGAATTTTTAAGTAACAGGATTTTTGTCAATGACTACAACTGCTAATCATCAATTCTAATATTGGAAAGAACAAAATGACAGATGATTAAACACTGTCTCTTACCAGCATACCTACTGTGGCATAGGAGGCCCACAAATCCCCAAGGTGTCCCTACTCAGGGACTCCCTCAAGTCTCCTATCAAAGCATTTTACCTTCCCATGCTTTCAAACGTCATCATCTCTTCACTGGAAACAATAAACCATAAAAAAGAAATTTTGCAAATAACCTCTGTTTATATAAAACATGATAGACAAATCTTCTTAAACCAACAGTGGATCAAGCTTCATCCCAATAATAATTAGGGGAGAAAAATGGTAATGCAAAGAAAAAATGGTGAAGCTAAGGAGAGTTAGTTGTGTAATCCTTTAAAACTGTACACAAAGTACACACAGCTAAAAGTGTTGTACAGTCAAACTGCTGCCTGACAACTGCAATCCAAGGTATTTTTATCCATCCAAAACACTGACTATTTCTTAATACAAAACTGTTGTATTTCACAAACCCCATTTGGAAACATATTCTCTTTTGACATGAAGAATTTGTTATTACAAAACAACCGATCTGGAAAATATATGAACATGCTCTAGCAAGAGGCACTCCAGAAACTGCAGTGTAGTAAAGACTGTCTGGCTTTCATGGAATCACAGGATTATCCAGTTCCAACCCCCTGCCCTGTCAGGGACACCTTCCACTATCCCAAATTGCTCCAAGCCCTGTCCAACCTGGGCTTGAGAACTTCCAGGGATGGGGCAGCCACAGCTTCTCTGGGCACCCTGTGCCAGGGCCTCCCCACCCTCACAGGGTTAATATTTCTTCCTAATATCCAATCTAAGCCCTCTGTGAGTTTGAAGTCATTCCCACTTCCCTGTCACTCTGTGCCCTGGTCAAAAGGCCAGGTCCTGTCCAGCCTCTCATCCACCAACATCCCCAAATTCTCCTCATGGCTAACCTCAATCCTGGATTTGTGCTTGGGATTGCCCTGAAACAGTGCAGGACCTTGATGGACCTCATGAGGTTAACTTTCCAATGACTTCTGCAGAAGTGAGTCCAAATCTTTCAGCTGAGTTTTAAACACAGGTTTAACTGATCAGGAAAGCTAACAACCTGCCCAGATGTTGAAATTGGATTTAAAATCTATACAAGGAAAATAAAACATCACCCATCTGGATGGCTGCATTTGCCCATACTGACAAAATACTCAGGAAAAGTGGGGAAAGAAGAACAACAGACAAGTTATCCAAAGGAACTGTGTCTGATTGGAAAATCTTCTGTGACACAATGAACACTGAAATACCTTCTTAAAGGATTGTTGTTTAATGGTACATGACGAAAACCCTTTAAAACCACAAGCATGAGGAAAAATTCCAGTGATATTAATGATCTGAGGGAAACTTACTAGGAACATGCTAAAGCATGTGAGACGTTTGTGTTATGATTTGTAGCAATATATTCACTCTTGGATATTTATCTTCAAATAATTTCCTGATCACCACCCTACCACTTCCTATCACAAGACATAATGAGACAGCACCCAGGGAGCTGTTGCAAATTAGGGACTGATAGCTTCTCACCAGAGAAAAAATGTGAAGCTAAATTTAAAAATTAGAGACTTCTGCCAATTATTTCTTCATCTACCAAAGTAGATGAAATCCCACAGTAAAGTTGGTACTTTAACATATTTAGACACTTCAGAAACTTTTTTGGAATATTATCTGCTTAGTGCCTATTACTATTGAATGAAAAAAGCACTTCACATCTGTTTTACTGAACAGAGCCAGTTGTTTTGGTTAATTGAATAATACATCTGTGATGGCAGAAAAAAGTTCAGCCTGTTATATTGTTATAAGCATCTGCAACAGGAAATTGATTACCTCAGTGCATAATGCATCTTACAAAATGAACTTTGGCCAGAAAGGCTTTTTTATCAGACAATAAAAATCTAAACCAATGCTGTCTGTACAACCTGCAGCTCATTTGGTTAAGATCCATCTCCTCAAAAAATGAGAACTTACTGCCGAACCAAATTTGTGTGGACACAATTGGTAAAAAACGAAACAAGGAGCAAATGAGAATTTCAGAGCAGTTGACAGAAACTCTCAACAGGATGACAGGTGAAAATTATTTTTCCTGGAGCCAAGAATACCAGCAAGCAGCTTCAGTGTCCTAGACACATCATGATTTTTCTGTCCTTGCCTTGTGACACGCCTGTTTTCCTCTAACAGTTTAATGGGTCACTTCTACATCCTCTTTGCAACATCAACCACCAACTCATAAAACCATTAACAACCTTACATAGCTGTGTCTACTTGAACACTCTTTCCCTTTAGCAAAGATACACATAGTTAGGCTACAATTTGCTATTAACCTTGGGTCATCCAGAGAAAACTACAAAAGAAATGGTTTCAGCTCGAAAATGGTCCAATTATCAGCTTAACTGGAGATACTCAGAGTGTAACACCACCACTTCCTCTCAGCATCATTCACAGGAAACTGTTTGGACATTAATAGTGTCTGCTGAAATAATTTTATAGGGAAGGAACTTTTACTGAGATTATAAATGACAGCTCAATGTTCCAAACAGGGATATTCTCTTGATTTCACATCTGCCTTAGTACCTCTTCTCTAGTCAAACTTTGCAGGCTTTTCTGTGAAACCTCTTTCAGGCACTCTCAAGTGAGTAACGACAAAAAAACATAAAAAACCACGAGAAACATCAACCAGATGTGCTTCAACAGTTAAATGGGTTGCTGATGCTTTGTGACAGAGAAAAGCAGCATCTGAATATGGAGCTTTTCTGCTTCACAAATGAGCCACAGAAAGTCAGTGTCCCAGCCAAGCATGAAGGAAGGGTGACTTAAAGTATTGCTGTTGTGAACAGTGTGCCATTAAAAAGTTAAGTTTATTTCTTACAAGGGAAGCTTTTAGATCCTCCTGTCCCTTTTCCTTTTGGAGCAAATCCCAGTTTTCCCCTCCTTGATATTTGTGTAAGAAAGAGTGGCCTGCTTGCTCTGGATGTTCAGAGCCTGATGTCAGCTAACAATGTTAGTAGTACAGCAGCATTTTTACTACACTATCATCTAACATTCCAAGACATCAATGTAAAATCACACTTGAGCCTAGAGAAGCAAGAGAGGAGATGCCAAAAGCCTCCCATAAAGAAAAGGCAAAAAATAAAATTGCAATACAGCAAAGAAAATTGCTGTAAGCAATTTTAATGCTTAAGTTCTGAATTTAAGACTTCAGGACCTAACAGACTGCAGAGACTGCTGATGGGATGGGTGAAGGAAGAGCCTCTCCCAAGGAGAACAGAGAGCTTAGCTTGTCCAGCTTTGCACAACAAGAACTCAGTTTGTCCTTAGATACACCAAACATGTAAACACCAAAGCCAAAACCAAACCTTTCAAACAAAAGCACAACATTAGTACACAGGAAAAAGTGGACATAAACAAAGAGGGACTGCAGGCAAAAGATTCCTGAGCAATGAAGGAATTTACTTCCCATAGGAGTAATGAAAAATAACAGACTACACAAGTTTTAAGGAATTCTTTAATAATTTATGAATGACATTATTGGTGAAAGCTGCTTGTGACAGGGACGACTCCTGCATGATCCTGAGGTCCTATGTCCAGTTATAGTTGTGTGGTTTTGAAACACTGGATGTGCCTGCTGGAGATGCTTTAACCTGTTCTCTGTTCTCTCTGAGTTTCATTCAGACTCGCACATAATTCAAGAACTACACCATGACAAGTTTAAAGCACTATCTGGGTCTTTTTCAGACCCAGATAGTGGGTCTGAAAGGCTAAGGTTATTTAGCCTTTATTATAACTCAGGAACTACTGAAGTCTTCCAGGGTCTCTTAAACTAAACAATCTGCCCACCAAACGCTCCAACTCTGCAGCAGTCTTGGCAAGCTTCGCATCTGTTGTACGCAAAACAAACAAAATTGAACATTTTTAGCCCATTCTCCTCAGTAAAAGGAAGTTTCTGCTACCACACGTTGTCTTCCTGCATCCTGCTCCTAACTGCCTGTCAATCACTTGGCTAATCTGCTGGAACTCTATGGAAGGAAGGACGCTAAACCCCAAAAAGTTGCAGGAAACCAGAGGAGGGATGAGCTCATTTCTCATCAACCCCACGGAAGCAGACAATGCACCAAAATGCTTTCATGCTCTACCTCTCCAGCTGCATTTTGACCTCTTAAAAGAAATTCCCTGTGTTTGGCTAGCAGAGAGCTTGGGAGATAGCTCAAGGTTTCCTGCTGCATGATCCAACAGGGAGATAGCAATCTCACTGAAGCATAACAGATGGAATAACACAGTCTGCCTGGAAAAAAAACCCTCTAAACTGAATCTGCACAGTTCCATTGTAAACTGCAGTTTAAAAACACGTATTCACATCAGAAGAATAAAAAAGCACTTATGTCAAGGAGTCTTCTTTAGAGAAATAATGAATATACATCTTTAACTATCCTTTTCCCCAGAATGAGACAAAGCCAGTCATTTTCCACCGCAAAGCTGTTTACATCCAGTAATTTTATAAACATTTCCTAATCATTTCCCTAACTACAGAGAGCTGCAAAATAAACATCCTTCCTCCAGCAGCCTTATATTTTGATCTTACCTACTGAAATAGAAAAAATAAATACAAACCAAATCTCAGCACAAAGGAGGGGGGAAAAAGGAAGCTCTTTTTAGTGAGTAGTGCTGAAGCAAATAGAAAGGCTTTGGCAGAACGGCAGAAGCCGTATCTGGTTTACATTTGCATCACTCCGAGCATGAAAAGACAGAATGCCTCACCAAACGCCTATCGGAACCCGCAGAGAAGCAGAAGCCTATAAATTTTATTCCGGAGCTCAAGGCAGCCGCGGCTGAGACATCCTCTCCCTCCAGCCCAAGGCTAACATGACTTCCACCGCCCATCTCCTCCAGAACTCGCAGCCCCCACCTCCCCATCCCCGCTGTTCCCTGCCTGGAAGGGAGGGAAGAGACCTGGAAGCTGTGGCGCTGGCGGTGGGGCCCATCCTGCAGACTGCTCCAGCCCAAGCG
>VXBR01001547.1:224629-277256 GCA_013400215.1 Cisticola juncidis | reverse complement strand
CGGGGGCGCCGCCCGCGCTGAGGGGCGGCAGCGCTGAGGGGATGCGTGAGGGCCGCGGAGGCCGCGCCGCTGTGCAGCTTCTGTGCTGTAGTGGTGATACAAATAAGCGCTTTCTTCCCCTTTTTTTTTATTTTCCCCGCAATAAAACGTGGGTTTGGGGGTTTTCCCGCATGCACGCACTAGCCCCCCAGCCAAGAGACCCCTCCGCCCCCTTTTCATGTCCTTCGCGTGATCTCGCTGCCGGTGCCTTCATTGGCCCTCCGTGCAAAAACAAGGTCGATCCCCTCAAGTTACAGCGTTTTAGCTGTTTTTATTGTGCTTTATAAACCCAGGAGCTTTGGTGCGCGAGGGCTTTCAGGCCTCTCCGCAGCTGTTTTAGGGAACCATCATTTTTGTGACCCGACGCGCCACAGAATATGTAAAAAAGAAAAAAAAAAGCGGGGAAAAAAATTATTTAGTTGCAGCCCCGTGTATGCGGCTGCTTGACTTGGAAGGGAGAGGAAACGACCTTGCAAACCCATCTGACCATGGCCTTAGAAGTCACAAGTTGCATCAGCAAATAAAGATCTGGAAAACCACTGGAGCAGAGCGAGGAGGCCTGGGTGCCGGATGTGGGAAAGCTGATGAAGCAGGAAAATGGATTAAGTCATTACAGTCTGTGTGATACTAGGATTTTTTTTTTTTCTTTTAGTATCGGACTTATTGCTGTGGTGTCTACAAATTGTTCCCCAGCCTAGATGATTGATGCAAAACAATCAGCAATTCCAAGCACAGCAGCTGCTAATTATTAGTGCTGGTAAGTACAGTGCATAACACACTGCAGAGGTCGCCTCAGGAGAGACAGGGGAAAAGCTTGCCCTTAAAGAAGGTGGGCTAAAACTGTCTCTGAGGTGCCATTCTGAATCAAAAAGGAGTGATATGGTTCAGTGAGAACTGCACAAGGAGATCTGAAAACAACCAGCATTTTTTGACCAGTGTATAAATGTTCCCTCACTGCACGGGCTGGATGAGTGCATGTCCTGAAGCAGGATAGTTTAGATGTTTTCAAATTTTATACGAGATAAACTCATGTGTATTTTCTATCCTTATAACGGTCACTTTTTCACTTCACTTAAACTTCACTTCCTCTTAAACTACACCTCTTGATTTCTACAGTGGATGAGATATTGCTTTTCTGTTCTGTCGGCTGTTTGATGGTTTGAGTAGTAGTCAGGGCAGATCCTTGACCACTTTTGGTATGATTCAAGAGAAAACATATACAAATTAGAAACAAAATATTCCCTGCTCTATTATTTCAGCTGTTGGCACCATTGAGGATTAGATCTTATCTTTAGTTCTCCTCTGTAATTGCAAGCAACTGTTCCTTAGTTTGGACTCTCAGATGAAGCCAGATGTAAATAAAGACCCCAGCTGTACAGCCAGGCATGCACAAGGGTGTCACAGAGCCTGTCACACTGGGCTTTGGCCAGGAGACAGGCTTTGCAAGCAGCTGCAGCAAAGATGCAGCAAATATTCATGTCTTGAAAGCTGATAGAAGTGAAAAATGTTTGTGAAAGTGAAAACGTTTTGATATGTGTCATATTTTTGAGGCAGGACAAAGCATGACAGTGGATGAGTGATGCCGTATTTTAAAGAAAGCTTAGAAGATTCTCCAATTAGCAGTTAAATCTGTCAATAAATAAGGTCTCAGTGGATTGAAGTCCCAGAAATAAATAGGAAAAATGCAGTGCTAGGAGTGCATAACCAGTCCCGCTAACAAGGCAGGGACATCAGAGCCTGAGAGGCAGAAAACACAATCATAATTCTCAATTGACTTCGAGTATTAAGTCAATAACTCAAATTAAGTTGGATAAATGTCACAGGAGGGGGTAGGGCTGGAGATAACATTTTAGAAAGTATTTGTGACTGCTCGTTGGGAAGCCAGAGGAGGAGAAGCAATCCCCGATCCTAAGGAGTGTCGTTATTGACAAAGACCCACACTGTAGCAGGAACTGTAGCATCGTTGGTTTCAGCACCCTTGTAGCACCACAACAAAGAAAATCAGTGGTACTCTGCTTTCTTTTCAAAAGCAGAGGAGCAGTATAAAACAAGATGCACCTTTCATTAAAAGGGGGTAAAAGAAGGGACTTCTAACCTCTGATGGGTTAAGGGCAAAATTATGAGAAGGATACAGAAGGAAGTTTCAGGGTCAGCTTGCAAAAGTTATAAGAAATAATAGCAAGTCTTTCCTAGAACAAATCAGGGAGCCTGCTGGAGTGTGAGAGCTCTGTAAGGCAAATAGATTGTTTCATATGCTGAAGAAACATCTGGAGAAGATTTCTTCAGCCATAAAAAAAAGCTGAATTTATTTTTGCATTTGTGAATGGGACAGATGAGCATGGGTAAACTCCAGTAATGGGAAGCTTCTTTAAGGGGAATAATTAGGAAAACATGTCTTAGAATACAGTGCAAGTATAAAAAATGAAGGAACACATTAACAAGTGAGCAGCAGCCAGTTGCTTAGACCAGATGTTCAACCATGAGCTGTCAAGCAGCACAGAGACAAAGTGGTTCAGGTACTTAACTGCTGTCTCTGACTTCTCACTTAAAGTTACCTTGGTGTCAGAGGGGTCTGGAGAGAGAGTCGCTCGTGTGACACCAGATTTTTAAAGGATTTTGGAGAAGATTGTGGAAGGTGTAGACCTGGAAGCCAAATTTCCTTGACAGACAAATGAGTAGAAATTATGCTGAAGAACAGAAAAAAACTTAGTGGCCACATAGAAAATATGACACATTAGGGAAAGTCATTGTGGCTTTTCTAAAGCAAATTACTGTCTCAGGGAAGCTTTCTTTGAAGAAGTCAACAAGCTCACAGATCACAAAGATTCAATTAAGTGTCTATGATGGTTTCCAAAAGCACTCAATAAAATTCATCCCCAAAGGAAGTGAAAAACAAAGCTACTAATGGATCTGACACTTGGACAAATAACTGGTAGAAATGGATGTCAGTAGTGATTTACAAAATGTGGTGTTGATAATGGAGCTATTCAGGGTAGGGCTAACTGAGAAAAACTGAATGACTTTATGTTACTAATAGAGTCAGTGGCAAAATGGCAGGTGAAATTAAATCTGATAAATATGAAAAGCTGACATAAGAGGAAAGAAAACAATCCTGAATTTCACATTTATACAAGGAACTTTGAGTTGATTTTTACCAGTGAGAAAAAAGGCCCTCAGGTTGTGAAAGGTGGTTCTGTGAGAATATCAGCTTAGGGCTCAGCAGTGATCAAAATAGAAATTGAGAACTGTTAAGATTATTGTTAAAAATTTTTAAGAGAGAAATAGAGATAAAAAGTGCCATTGTTTCAATCCCTGTTGGCACCTGCATCTTTAATTGTCTGTGCAGTTCTAGTTCAAAAATGGTGTGGTAGAAGTGGAATAGATTAAATAAAAATCAATAAAATTATTAGAATTAGTGGGAGGGATTCAAGAAGGGTCATGGTTGACTCAGCTGGGTTTCTTCAGTGTGCAGGGAGGGGGAGATAATATCAAAACCTGTGTAAAATCTTCAGAGATCCAAATAAGAACCAGGAATCCAGACTTTTCACTGACTTACCAGACACGAGAACTGAGTTACAGCAAATGCAAGGAGAAGTTGGAAGGTTCAAAACAAGCAAGAGGAGATAGTGCTTCATTTAGTCTTAATTAAGCCAGAAGTCTTTGCTTCAGGATATAGTGGGTACCAAAACTTTGCATGGGCTTAAAAAGCAACTGGAAAATCCTCAGACTCTTGATCTAACTCAGAAAGTTCTTGACTTGTAAGTTGCTGGAGCTGGAAAGACATTCTAGGGAAGTACAGAACATGTTTTCCCAGTTCTTTCTGTCTTCCTACTCACATCTTACTCACCTCTGTCTGAAACTGCTGAGCTGGGTGGAGCTTTCAGCAACCCAGTATCAGTTCTAATAGATTTAGTATTATTTTAACCTCCTAACCCCAGATCATCCAGCTGTTATAATATCCCCAAACTATTTCTTGTCATTAAGTAATTGCATAAGGTTTTTGCACTGCCTTTCTGTTTTGCCTTTCACTGTATTCACTGCTCTTAGTACTGTATTTAAGCCCACATGGATTTTTGGCACTGCCTACTATTTCGAAAAAAAAACTCATTAATATCTTTAATGTGTTCTTCTCAGAAGCAATAAAACAAATTGCCACTTGTAAGGGTAGTGCCTTTCTCATTTCTAGGAGAATGTAATGTTTAGCAATCCTAAATACAACCTTCATGGAAGGAGTGATGTTTACAGGTAGTGTGCTGCTCTGGAGAAAAACAATCCATTATACAGTGGAGAAGTCAGTGGTCTAAAGGGGTGGATGCAAAGCAGCTTGTTATTCTTCAAACATCTAAGTTGGCTTTATGAATTAATGTGAAACAGAATAGAAATATTCATACTTCCCATTTCAGCTGGTGCAGACAGGCTTAGGACTGTTGGAGTGCAGAAGTATCAATACAAATTTATAATGATGGTAGACTGGGTATGACTTGTGTCCTCCTGAGTTTCTTTTTCCTAGCAGAAAATATTTCCAATGCAGTTCAGTGTTTTAAGTCTATTAATAATTGTACAAAGCCTTAACAGCAGAGATTGTAATGTATGTATTAATAATGCATTTGCAGAGAAAAATATGTTAATGCTTTTCTAAATGCTCAATTAAGCAATTACCTAATGCCACAAAGCATTAGTAACAGAGAGCAAGTATTACCTTAAATCGTTTTATGATACTGTAGATGTCTAAGAGTTTTTCTGAGAAATCTATGAGAGGAGCACATGGAGTGAAGCAGTCTGTGAGGAGAGAATCATCCAGGCCACTGTGACAAACAGCTTTGGGAGGCTGTCACAGCTCCTTCTCTGTGGCTTAGCTGGCCAGGAAGTGTACCACGGCCACAAGACTGTCTGTGTTCTGTCACTTCCAGAAATATTGAATATGATCATAGCAGCCCCAGCCAAAAATACTTTTCTAGCTTCCTTCTGCTCCTTCTTTCCCCTTTGTCCCAGCTCTTCCTGGAAATGTCCACATTAAAGTAGAAAACTGGATCAATCTAAAACGTCAAGTAAAAGGAATAGTCTGTAGATTTGTTTAGTAAGCTTCCTTTTGTATTTAAGAGAATTTTAGCTTTCTTGTTCTAGAACATTACTACTTCCTGTGCAGTTCTGTAGCAATTTTCTTTAAAATGCAATAAAAACCACTGATACAGTTCATCAGTTTGTTCCTGAATTTGGTTTAGGCAAATTAGTAGATTTCTTCAGAGTGAAGTGTAAACACTTAACACCTGCTGGTTTAAATTTCAACACTGTGGTTTTGATCACCCTGTTTGCTTAGTTCATCCTCTGTAACCTCTGGTATATATGAAGCAGGGACCTAAAAAAAGAATTGTTGAATAGGAAGTATGTATACACCACAGAGCACACTGTTTTGTCCCATTCTTTATCATTTGAGCAAACTTTCAAGCCACATTGTCCAGCATTTTGTAGATAAGGTACTCTGCAGAGGAGATAAACTACTCTGCAGAGAAATTACACACCTTAGAAACGTATGGTAATTTGGATTAGAATGAATTTCAGGAGGTCTCTTCTTCAATCTCCTTAAAGCAGGGTTGGCTCTGACGTCAGACCAGGTTACTCAAGATCTTATCCAACTGGGACTTGAAAATATCCAAGGACAGAGTTTGCACAGCCTCCCCGGGCAAGCTGCCTCACTGCTTGAATTTTGTCACAGTAAAAAAGCTTTTCCTTATATCTGATCAGAATCTCTTGTGTTTCAGCTGATGTCCATTGTTTCTTCATCCCCCCACCATGGACCCCAGGAGGAGCCTCTTTCTTTTCAGTGACCTCCTCACAGAAGAGCTGCAGTCAGATCTCTCAAGCAATCCCTTACTTTCAGCTTCATCCTTTCTTGTGTACATTTAAATGTCACGGGTTAGTATTTTGTAGTAAAGTCGTGGCAAGCCTGTGTTCATTCATGCCCATGCTCAGACACACAAAACACAGCCTGGGGTACCAACTTTGCAAGACAAAACCAGCATCTCCACTGATTCAGCCCACTGTGAACAGCTGAAAAGCACTGGTGTGAAAATCACCAAGCAGCTTTGCTTGAGGTAAACCAGATCTGCAGTGATTGGAGCGGGGAAAAGGAAGAGTCTAATGAGGGTGTGATTGAAGAAAACCTGCTGTCCCTTCCTCTTTGCAGCCTCCAAGAGAGCTGCTGCTGCCTGAGCTGTGTTCCAGGTGAGCCAGAGGCAAAAGATACTTCCCTAGTGTGAGGAGCAGAATGGCAGCTTGCTGTGAGTACAGCTAAAGCTGCCACAGACAGTGAATGGATAAAATAGAGAACTGCATGGAGGCTACAGCTGCCCTGCACAAACACTGTCATACTGATGTGGATGTAAAGCTGTTGTAGAAGAGGAAAGTTCTTTATTAGCGCTGCTTCAGGGCTGGAAGGGCTTCTTTTCAGTAAGATCTGGAAAACAGAGTAGATGTGCAAGCTGTTGATTGCATTAGTGTATGCTCTCTCAAAAGCGTTTTTGCCTAATATAAAGTCTAATTTAACTCTGTCTGGGCATAACATATATAATGCATAACTGGGCAGCAATGCTACAACTGCTGAGCTGCAGGTTCATCTGCAGGGCAGGTCCCAGGAGGTGTTCCTGTGTCTTTGCTTTGGGAAGAAGGGGACACTGAATGGTGACCACTGACCTCCAACCAACCCAAACGTGTCTGTTTCTGTTGACCTGTGTTGCATTTTCTCTGCTTTCTGTAAGCCCAAAGGAGTAATGAGGAGGAGGAAAGAGCTGATTTAGCATTGCCTGACTGATGCAAGAGCAATTACCAGAACCCATCAAGGCTTTTCTCAGCTGCAGAAAGCGTGAAGAGCGTATTTTGACAATGTGCCACAAGCAGACAGGGTCCTGCTTTGTGTTATGTTGTGAATAAATAGTGCCTGGCTGTGTCAAGGGTTTATGTAGGGTTTTCAGGATCTGCTGAGGGTCTGTTATTGAAGAGTTTATTTTACTACTCTGAACTGCATAACGAATTAAATATAGCATGCTCTGCACAACGCATGGTTTTACTGTGCCATAATAGGAATCAGAGCAGGACAAAACAATTAAGAAAACAGGCAAAAACTTGAAAAAGAACAGGCAATATGGAGACTTGGTGAGGGACAAATCAGAACAGACCTGTTCATACTCTGGAGATGTGAGGCTGCTCTCTGATGTCCAGAGGAGAAGGACACAAGCTCTGAGAGCATGGGGTTATTGATGCAGCACTGGGCACTTCTCATATACCAGCCATAGAAATCCCATAAGTGATCCTTCTTCTCCAGAAACAAGGCTATTTTCTCAAAAGCTTGCCCCAGCAAATGTCTCCATTCCCCCACCTGTGCCAAGCCCAGCAAGGGCAGTGTGGTCTGGGACCTACCTCTCTGCCATCATATAGCCAGATGTGTAGATCATGCGTGACCAGATCATCTTCTGTGCAGATCATCTTCTTCATTATTTCTTTATTTTCCCCCATCCTCAGGCTCAGGTTTGCTTTTGAGCAGTAATTATCAAGACAGGCCACTCCAAGTCATTGTTAAATCAGATTATTTTGGGGAGAAGAATGTTCATCCACTTTTTCTCTGTAAATCTGGGGATTTGTTACAGCGAGGACCAGTGGGTGCCCATGACTTGCCCTAAAAATACAGAGGTAGGAGGCAGGGTGTGCATTCAGAGTTGGGTGCTCAGCAATGCTTCTGGGATCCCCTTTCAGAGGGTGGACTCACCTGCCATCCTCTCCACTGCAGTAAGAGCACCAACACTTCCTGCATGTGGAAGATGTCTTGCCCCGACAGCAGAAATGACACAGCTCTTACAAGAGATGTACAAAAGTTAAATCACGCTCTCTTGTTAATAACACTGAAGTTGTGCCAGAATTGTGCCTGTGCCAGGATAATTCAGCACTGAAAGCTGAGAGGAGCGTTGTTTGCCAGCTGGGCTGGTGAGCCAGTTCAAAACCAAGTGCTTTGAGCCAATACATGCCAGTTTTACCCTTCCCACTGCTGCCAAATGACTTGATTAAGATGTAGTTTAAGATGTGGTTTTGGTGCTGTAATAGATTTATGAAGAATTCTTCCTGCAAAAGCATGTAACCTGAAAACTCAGTTGCAGGATTACTTGGAGGCATCTTTGGACCTTCTCCATGATTTGGATGTTCCTTCTGTATGTTTTTTACTTTGACTTAAATTTGCATTGTCTATTCTTTCTAATTTTGTTTCCCTTTTGTTTCTATTCCTGTAAAAAAAAAAAAGGGGGGCATCTTTGGAATGTGTGTTGTTTTTGAACACTCTGCTGCAAGGCTTGTTGCTGAGAGATTGTGGCTAAAAGCTGTGAGGTCCTGGGCATTTAGATACTACCTCAGTGAAGGAGTAATACAAATACAGCTCTGTGGGCAGACCAAGAGAAAATACTGCAGGTTTAGTCTTTGCTTTTAAGGGTGGGCTGAGTGAGAAACCATAAAAATAATTTGTAGGAAGTATGCTGTGTTTTAAGACACAAGCAGAAACACATTTTGTTGGTTTTGCTTTTTTTATTATCAGAGAAAAAGCTGTCAGTCACCTCTCTTGAACATTATTTTTAGTATGCACATAGTAACTGTGCATAGTAGCACATAGTAGCACAGTTCTCCATGAGCTACAGGACACATGAGGAACACTTAGCATGGACTGAGGTACCCTGGAGCAGGTGAATGTGGCAGCAGTTCACATTGCCTTGCTTTGCTGAGAGCTCTCTACCTTGCAGATACAGATGTCACAGAATCTCTTGTAATGTACCCAAGGGCTGCCCATCCCTGCCCTACATTGCAGCACCAAGTGTGAGAGAGGGACCAGGGCTTTTCCTGGCTTTACCTTTCACCCCAGCAATACTGCAATATTGTCCCCTCCATCAGCATTGCTTTTCCCTGCTGGATTCCCTTTTTCCCCATTATCCCTTCTATCCAAACAGCAATTCCCATCTCTCTGACAGTGCCTGCAGTGTTTTCCTTCCATGGCAATCTGAGCCGAGCCAAGGAATTTCCTTCTCTAGGCTGCAACCCCAGGTCAACCCAAGCCTCTTTTATTTTGAGATGAGACTTTAACTGGCCAGGAATCTGTTTGCTGAGAATGGTAGCAGAAAGAGAAGCCTTTCCAAAATGTGTGGGAAATGTTTGATGCGGAAGAGATACTGGTTGCTAAGATGCCCTTTTACAGACCTTTTTCTTTCCTCTGATTAGAGACCAGTGAACCCTTTCTTGACCCTAAAGTTATTTTTTATAAAGAACTCCTTTTGTAGTAGGTCTAGGGTGGTGTTTAACACCTCAAGCAGAGCAGAGCTAAGGCATGGCAGCATCACTGCGGTGGTGCTGGTACTGCAGCGCAAGAGGCTCTGGAGCAGCTGAATGACACTGCGGTTGTGCCTCTGAAAGTGCTTCCATTTCACTTCTCAAGAGGTTTTCTCCCAGAAAGCAAGGAAACAGACAGCAAGCTTTGTCAGTAGGACTTCAGGGATGTCAGCCTGGCCTTTGGTGTTATGATCCCTTGTAAAGTTTATTACTGCTTTAATTAGGGGTATGAACTTTTCTTGTTTGCATGAGGTTTTCTTTCGCAGAGGCATCCTACCAGGAAAAGCCACAAATATTTTCATATAAACATCCTGACATCATTATAGTTTATTCCTCTCCCCAAATGGAAGTGCACTTATGTCACTATTAAATCCTTACTGTTCTGAAGTTTACTAGGTTAAAAGCATTAGAGAGAAAGCAATGCATTGACAAGCACAAGGGTGAAGTGGCTTCAGGGGAAATCTAGAATTGCTTTTTATGCTAATTTTCTGTTCTATAACGAACAGCAAGCACTAAAGACATTCACCTCCACAGGGGCTATAGGGGCGAGGCTCAATCTTTAAATGAAAAGATATTTTCTGTGACTTATTTTGAGTGAAATATTGGTGGGACACACTCCCAGAGCATTTGCTGTCCCCCAGCAGACTGCAGTCACTGTGGTTATGTTGACAAACATGTCTACCATAGCCAGTAATGAAAAGACGTTATAGAATTCATTGCAAATGTCCCCTTGATTTTAGGACATTTGATGCAACACATATGATTGTGGAGATCCTAACGATAATGTGGGGTCTTATCAGCCTGCTGCAGACCTTGCCACATGAAGGACAGTCAATCCCACCTTAAACATGCCTATTTCTCTTGGCTACTGGCAAAAGAAGCCAGGAATGTCTGGCTCAAATATCCACATCACTGTGAGAGGCCTGGAGGCTGGATCAGATAAACATCAGGGGTAACCAGCATCAAATTTCAGATAAACAAGGTCAGGCAAGCAGATACACAGACCTTGTCTTAAGCCTTGAGCAAGGCTGAAGAGTATTAAAAGACTAGAGCCTTCAACTCTTAGAGTTAAAAGACTTCAACTCCTAGAGGAATGAGTGGAAAACAAAACTGGGGGGGGGGAAAAAGCTTATTTACTTAGTCATTACAGGAAGAGGGATCTGCAGAACTGGACATGAAAAATGTGATGTTTCAGATGGCTCATAAATGAGTGTGCCAGTGAGTCACCTCATCATAGCTTTTCTTCAGCAGCAGCAGCAAGCAGAGATGTAAAAATTAATCTGAGATCTGTGTTTGCCAGCCACACAGAAGAGCCATAGAATATGGCTATTTAAATCAGATTAGAGTTGTAAGTTAGAGTTATAATTAATATTAGAGTTATAAACGTCTCTGATAAAGTAANCGGTATGAAGAATAAGGTGGATAACTCTCTTGGAAAATGAGGTATTTGGCTTTCTTTCAATCAATATTTAATTAGTGATAAGAAGACAGAGCTCAGTTTACTTACCAGCCACCTTTACTTACCCCTACCAAAAATGTAGAGTTTTAATACAGCAAAAACTCTTACAAAAGGTCTGGTGAAGAGATAATCTAATTCAATGTAAGCATCTTTGGTGCTTCCTGTCTTTGCAAATGACATGGTGAGACATTGCTTGTGTCGTCCCATCCTTACTGAGGATGAAGCTGGGACAAAGAGAACTTCCATTAAAGTCCCAGAAGTGTCAAACTGTGAAAACTTCTCAGCATCAGCTTCATAACCCCTAGAAGGACTGGATAAAGATGATGATATAGGTATAGGGATGGGTATAGGGATTTTTTAGCACCTGAGAGCAATAACTCCATTTTCTTTTTGACTTTTAATGACTACAGTTTGTTTTGCAGTAAATGCGTCATTGGTTTTCATGAAACAAAGGTCATCTAAGGAAAAAAAAACCAAGTTTTAAAAATTTCTGATCCTTTATCATCAGTAACACACTAAAAATTTTATCACACATGTCCCTTCAAGTGACATTTCTTCAGCCATCCTATAGCAAATTGAGACAAACCAGTGTCTTGCTCCTCTGGCTGTCTGCTTCAAATGACACTGCCAAAAATACTTAAAACAACAAGACTTAGCCAGGAGTCCGGTTTGTCATCTAATACCAACAATCATGTCATTGTCTTACACTTCCTTTTTCCTGATGCTCTACATACAAGTGGCCAGATCCTTCTCTGTTCTCCATTTTGAGGGCAAGATGTGGCACCCCTAGGGTCAGGAGTGCTCCCTGTGAAATGCAATTGTCCCTCAATAGTTATTGTGGCTTCTATGGTAATAAAAATAATTCAGAAATAAGCCTTATCTTTAAGGATAGAGTTTACTTTGTTCAGACCTGCCAGGTAGGGCAATGCAATTCTCTAATGTTCAATTTTGACTCATCTACAGCTACCTTTTGTCTCTGTGGCCACTGGAATAATGTATGAGGAGATTTCAGTATACAACTGGAACAAAAAAATCTTACCTTCCTGATGTGGTTTACCTTCTCCTCCCAGCTTGGCAGCATCCCTGTGGTTTGACTGCCATGTGAGTGTCTCCTGCATTAATCACTCTGCTTCCCAGCCTGCAGAGTGCACCCAGCTCTGCTCAGACCACCCTGTGTGCCTGGCCCTGCTTCCAGCAGCATTCTGGACGTGCCTTCTGTTGGCCTTCAGCCTGCTTGGTGTATCATGCTGTACAATGGATGTACATAGTATATTGTACAGGTGAAGCAGAGTGTGTTTACTTTCTCCTTCCATGCTTTGGCTGTCAGCCAGGTATATTGAGCAACCAGACTTGCAGAGACCACCTTGCTCCTTAAATCCCCCTTTCCCAGGCAGCATTTCTGGGACTATCACAGCAGCAGTGACTCACTGCCACCTTCTTATCCCTTAGATCCATTTGCTCATGAACAAAAATTCTTCACCAGAACCTGTTTTCTCTGTAGCAGGACCTTGTTCAGCTGAGTGCGCAGTGACCTGGCACTGCTTCTGCTGACAGCAAGAACAGACACATACCCTCATCTCCCCAGCAGTGCTGGGTCTGTATCTCTGCTGATTCCTATCCTCCCTCAGTGGTGTCTCCCAGGTGACCTCTTCCCATGTGGTTTCACAAGGATGAGGTTTCCCCTCTGGACCTGGAGATGCTCTGCCTGCCATACCAGTGGTTCCTCACCATAGCCATGGTCTGCAGGCTTGTGCTGGCTCTGCTTTCTGCCCAGGTGCTTTCCTGCCCAGAGCAGCAGCAGATACTTGTCTGGTGTCCGTATGG
Organism: Cisticola juncidis; assembly: GCA_013400215.1. Taxonomy (NCBI): domain Eukaryota; kingdom Metazoa; phylum Chordata; class Aves; order Passeriformes; family Cisticolidae; genus Cisticola; species Cisticola juncidis. Next base: position 264,580 of record VXBR01001547.1, on the reverse strand, counting down.
AGTGGCACAGTGGCTGTTACCATCTCCTCCTCATTGCCTGCTTCTAGTTCTCCTGGGACTATATCTCCACATGTTTGGGTTCTTAGGAAATTCTTGATTGCTTTTCTACTTCTCCCTCTCATTTGGATTCATGTTTAGCTTCCTGATTTCTGGGAGAGTTGATACTTGGCTGGAAAGAGGCCAGGAGGGAACTGGAGGTGGTTAGACCAGTTGGAGAAGCGTTCAGTTCATCAAAGGAACGAGGAGGAGAAGTTACCACTTCCAGAGGGGTAGAGCAACACAACGATTTCCCCACCCCTTCAACCTAGTCTTCTGTAACTCAGATGCATCCCTCAACAAATGTGCTTACATTTGCTAATTAATGACATCTTGGTGGTTTGGAGGGCACTCTCCCATCCAGCCCACTCACTGCCATGTAATGATAATTTTGACTTTACTCATTATCTTTAACAACACCAATTACTAGTCAGGGATGGCAGCATTGCTTAAAATGATAAAAAAGTTGACATACCTTCATTTCTTCTCTCCTTTCAGGGAGAAGAGAAAACCAAGCCCTTCGTTAAAGTGCTAAGGACCACTTCAATGGTGAAGAAAGAGCAGCAGAAGAAATTGGGTGAGCTGAATCTGGACAGACTCAGATGGGAAGCTCAGGTGATATTTGCAGCAATAGCCATGGGTAGTTTGCACCAGTTTAGTGTGTTTCCTGCCAGAAAGGAGACGAAGGTGATGGAAAAGAGAAGCTGTGAGGACCACTGGGCACAAACTCTGGGGCTCTTGTCTCCCAGCAGTCTGGACAGGGAAGTCAGTGAAGTAACAGGCTGCACTGAATCTTGGGGCAGGGCAAAATCAGAGTGGTCATCAATGAGCAAGCTCAGAAAAGTAGAAAAACCTCATGGTTGGCTACAAGGGTCTGTAATATGGTCATGCTCCTCAGAAACAGAAAGGGAGATCAAGGCAGTGCATCACAGCACAGAGATGTCCTTCTGAAAGCTCATCTTCCCCAAGTGCTGTAGCAATTTGGGAAGCTGAACCACTGACAAAGATGCAGTTCCTTGTGTTTCAACAATGTCAGTGTCAATGGCCAAAGATTAAAAGAAGGTAAAGAAAATATTGAAACAACCTCTCAACTTAAAAGATTTGGGGGTTTTGTGGTGGTGCAAGGCACAGGTACTGCATTTGGCTTGGCTAGGGCATGGCAGGAGCAGCTCCCTGACACTTCTGTTGTGCAGATGAGCAGTGTTATAAAATGGAAACTCTTGTTGGTGTGTATTAGGTGAAATGATATTGCCCAAACCAGTTAACTGTGTCAGTGTCAAACAGTTGTAAACTGCCACCATAAAATTGATGTCTCCTCACCATGGCTTCAAACAGCCACATACAAGTGGTTCAGGCACAGGGTTTCATCTGGCAACTCCAGAAAAATACCTAAACTGGGTCTAGTCAAAAATATCCATAGCCCAGTATAACTTTCCAACAGCACCACTGAAAAACAGGGCAGGGAGAGGGTGATCCTTTCTCTGTTATTATTTCTCAGACCTTGGCCATAAGTGATGGAAGGACTTCCTGAAGCAGAGGCTGAAGTGACCAGGCCTGTAGGCCCAGAGCTCCTGAGGGCCCTGCCCTCTATGAACTGCCCTACCCTCTTCTTAAACCCCTTCAGAATTTTCATCACTAGCAGATCTTGTGGCAAGAATTTCCTTGGTTTAATGGTTGCTGGGTGTGAAATTGTTTCCTTTTATGCAGTTAATGCTGTTTCTTGCCAACACCCTCCAAAGGCAAAGCCTGGAGTTTCTGGGTGAGAGCCCTGATGCAGCTGCTGGGGTGGAGGATGTTCAAAGGGCAAGGATCGAAGTTCCATGTGCTCAGCAGCTGTTACAAATTCTGTGTGGGAAAGGACTGGGAATTTGGGAAATCATTCACCTGACACTTGGGACAAAGTATGAACAAGCTGCAGGGGAAGTGAGAGGTTGCTGCTGTGGTGCACCCATCTGCCTTGGGCTGAGCATTTCTTATCAAATCTGGAATTGGGGAGGGAAGCCAGAATATCCCAAGTCAAATTTTGCATGATTTTTCAGGTGTGTGTTTCACCACTGAATGCAGATACACCAGAGAAGGAGCCTTTCCTTACAGATAGTCAGTAATTAAACATTAACCCAGAACTGGTGATTTTGAATTCTCAGCCAAATAAGCGTTTGGGGAAAATACTCTGTGTAATTTTTTATCTCTCCTCTCTTGGTGGTTGATCAACTTGTTCTCCACCCCCAGCCAAACCTTCCAGCTGCAACATTTAAACCTCATCATGAATCACTTTTTCCATAACTTTCCGTCACTTAGATGTCTGGTTTTCCACCCTTAGCAGAGCCAGAAAAGCCACTGCATTAGTCTCTCCAAGGAAATTCCCGTTTTCCCCTTAGTCAAACTGGATTTAAAGGCATCCACATGTGCAGCGACGTGAGGACATCTCAATTGCTCATTCCCAGCCTTGCAAAGGCACCATGAATAAACTGTCTTGTTGCACAGTGTCAAAACAATTGAGCTGACAGGTGTTCAGGCAAATTTCAAGATTATTTGCGTAGAGTTATTGCTCTGCAAAGAAATCACTGTGTTTAACTTCTTCATTACTGGGAAGACTTATTTATTTGTATGTATATGCATAACTGCGTGCATGCTCAGAGCTGCACAGTTTGTTTAAAGCTGGATTGCTGGGTCCAATGCTTCTATTCTGATTTCCTCAGGAATATTATTTGCATCTCAGTCTTTCATGAAAAGCTGAAGTGATGCATCAAAAATATATATATAGATGTACATATATATACACATATACATATATTTAGAGGTAATGGTAATAATTTTAAACTAAAAGAGGTCTACTTGCATTAGATACAAGGAAGAAGTTTTTTACAATGAGAGTGGTAAAACCCTGGCACAGATTGCCAAGAAAGGTGGTGGATGCCCTGTCCTTGGAAACATTCAAGGCCAGGTGGGACAGGGCTCTGAGCCACCTGATCTAGTTGAGAATGTCCTTACTTATTGTGGGGTTTGGACTAGGTAACCTTTAATGGTTCCTTCCTACCCAAACTTTCCATGATTCTGGGATTCTTTTTCATGAGTTGTGCTGGGAAGGAATAGGTTTGATTTAGAACTGTGGAGCCCCTCTCCAAGGAAGCCTGCCACACATGGGGACATCTCATGGCCACTGTGAGGGTGTGAGCAGCACTGGGCACAGCTGTCCTGAACATACCTCCACAGAGGGGAGGAGAAGAAGCAGCTCTGCTGTCCTCCTGCCCTTTGCTCTACTCAGCTGGCACACACTACTTGCAAAGCAAGGTGGTGGATTTGGGCTGGCTTTGATCAACCCCTTGCTCACTGGAGCTGGGTTTAGCAGGGTGAAATCCTGCCTAAGGCACAACTGAAAGAATATTCTTGGATAATACACATAAATATGTATAACTAACTAATATATGTATGATATTTTAAGTACAAATGTTAACACAGCTGCTTGTATCAGGATCCAGCAGAGAGGAAGTGGGAGCAGAAAGCACTTTCTAAAGGTACTGTCCTGCCCTTCAACTTCCCCTTCCTCCTCCCTGCTGAGTACCACCCATGCTGTGCCCTAACTCTGCACTGGCATTTAAGCCCTGGATTAAGTCAGTATCAAATCCTCATCACATCTTTGCTTTTTTTTTTTTTTTAAGCTTGATTTGTCTTTAAAAACAGACTCTGCAAGCCCAGTCCTGGCATATTTTAGGCCTAGGAGGTGATTTCAGACAAGTCTGGTAAAGTAGTGGAGGTTTGGGGGTTTAATTAATGAAAAGCAGTGAGGGGCACATCAGCAGCAGGTGAATTTGTGATATCCTCAGTATGTATTGACTCAGCCCAGAAAAGGGAGACAGGCACCATTGAGGGTGATGCCTCAGTCATGGGTAACGTGCTGACAGGTGGTGGGAAGGATGGGGATGCCACCAAAAATGTTTCAAGAGGGTGAAACACTCTAAAGAAGGTGCAGAGGTAGCAGGACTGAGGGTCATTGGGAATTCAGGATGTCTCTGCTGGGGTCCTCCAGCCTTTGCTGTCCCCACTCTGGCCAATGCTGTGGGGAGCTGTGTTGACTATCAGCCCCTCTGATGTTACCAGAGTAAATTCCATGTATTGATTTATCCCAGAAAGTAAAACCTTACGTCTGGTGTCACATTCTGTTCTAGAAAGTAATAATTAACTCTCTCATCTCACACTGGGTAAAAAGGCCTGGTCATTTTTTCAGGGCTGGGTGGAGCCCGGCCCACCCAGCAAGTGCAGGGGCGTTTGGAGAGGGTGGACATCAACCTTCTTCACCACGATGGGCCAGCATTTGCTGTTCATATCTTTAGCAGCAGATTTTCCAAGCAGGAAAAAAAATAATCCTCACCTGGGAAAGGCACCTTCCTGGCAGCTCCCAGCAAGCCAGAAGAGCGGTGGACAGGGTGGGGTGGCTTAGGAAGGCAATAGGTTGCAAAACCTCTTTGTCAAAACTGTCAGCAGGACATTGTGGGCCACAAAAGTGGCTCAGGACAATCTACCTCTGATATACCCATAGCTACAAACCCACTTGATGGTTTGATCTTCTGCATTTTCAAAGCCTATGGTATCTGGACTTCCATCTTTCCATTGAAAAGAGGTTTTCTGGTTGGCTTATCAGAAACTCAGATCATTAGTTCTGTTCATTCACCTGGGTCCTTTTCAATCTTCCATGGTCTTTACTACTAATTAAATGAGGTATTTGCTTCTTTTTACTATTAATGATCCCATATGTTCATATTCTGAGGCTACCTGATACCATAATATTTCTTAAAGGTAACATCTACTGAGTTTGCTTTGTTTTCCGCTTATAAGGGTCTGAGTTCTTATGGTGAAGTCTTTAATGGTAACCATCACACTATGAAACTTCTTCCCAAAAAAAAATCTCAAATGTTTTCAAGGAATTAAAACTCTGAGAGAATTCCCCCAGCACCACATGACATAAATTCATGACTGTTACCACCACAGGAGTCATCAGTTTAAGCTGAGAAAAAATAGAGGTCAAGGGTTGCAGTCAATGATCTTGGAGGTCTTTTCCAGCCTAAACCAGCCTATGATTAATTTTAAACATTTCCTTTAAAAGAATACCCATGAATCCCAGGAGGATAAAATATTTGCCTTCCATGGCTTTGAAGGACTATGTGGAATTAAGCCCAGCTGCCAACTTAGAGTCACAGTCAGAGGGGTTCTGGGAAGCACAGACCCCTGTGGCACAGCCCCAGGGCTGTAATTTTGGGATTAGCTGCAATGGATGAATCCCAGCCTGGCTTTACACTCCATGGCTTGACCAGGTGCACGTGCCATCAGTCATTCCCTCTCCATGCAGGTCTCCCTTTTCATCCCCAAAATGAATGAGCAGACTCATTCTCATAAAAAGCTTAATGTGAAAACAGTTTAGTATGACAGATGTTGGGAGGAAAGAGATTTAAAAAAAAAACACAAAGAAGCCAAAATAATTTCAGTTCCTTGAATTTGACACAAAGGAAGGGAGGGACAGGTTTCACTATTGTTGAGAGATGAGGAAGCGTTTGGGCAGCACAAGGGGAAGGCAGCAGTGACTTGTGCCAATCCCCTGCCTCCCTGGCACCAGCATGGGGCACAACCCTGCCCCTCCCCAAAGCACCAGCCCCACCAACAATTTGGACAAGCCAACATGAATCACAGGAGTGGTAACTCCATCAGGGCTTTCTGGAAAGGGTGATCACCACCAAGCAAGGACGAGGCTCTGGGGAAACTGGGGTGCCAGGAGCACAGTGGGGGAATGCAGGTATGGTGGACACGGTTAAGTTTGACCTGGCTGGAGACAGAGCTGCAAGACCTGTTTGTGCAGGCCAAAGCCACACCTATGAAACCTCTGCCAGTGAAAGGTAACACTGAGAGACTGTAAAAGCACTGCCTGGGGATGACTTCATTGCAAGGGACCAACTGAGAGACCTGAAACCACTTGGTGGCAAAGGAATTGGGTCAATGAGAGCCTTGTGTGAAGGTAACTGGGTAGATCCTCTCTGTGCTCCCACCACATGCTTTGTGTCACCCAGTTGCTGCTGGCCTGTTCAGCTGAAGCACATCCATGGGCATGATCTCAGTCTTTGATGGAGGAAGGTGAGTTTGTTCTGATCTTGCTGTACCAGAGATAACTGAGCAGATATGCAGCATGGTGGGTGCAGGTGGAGAAGCATCAGCACCTTAAAAGAGCTGTTTCAGCAGCTCTTTCCTCTCCAGAGCTCTGGACCAGCCCCAAAACATGAAGCAAAGCCAAAATCTTCTGCCTGAGCTTCAATAACTGTAAAATTACATATATTTGTCCCCAGTGCTGGTGTTCATGTAAAGAGAGGATGAAATGGGCCCTTCCTGCTGCTGCCCCTCTTGGTACCAGTCTGGGTCCAGCCTCAAACTCCTGCCTGAGCTTTGCAAAAGCAGTAATTCAGACTCTGTTGTCTTTCCACTCTTGTAAAATCCAGTTCTGTAGCTTAACCCAAAATTAAAGATCCATTAAGCCACATTTGATTTCTGTGTCAGGCTGAGGGCACTGCCCTGGTTTGTAGCATTATTTACATTCAGGAGGCTACTGGGGCTAAAATGCATCTCAAATTCTGCATGTCCCAGAAGTAACCCAGGCTCCCAGGCAGAATAAATACAGTATAACAGAAAGCAGAAGAACCCTGTATCAAAAGTTACACAAAGCATTGATTTTTTAAAAATTTTTTTTCCAAGGGACAGCCCTGGGATTTTTCTGCAGAGCTGTTGTGCTGCCAGCATACAATTTGCTCTACTTGCCCTTTTGGTTTTAATGTCTCATTAATAATGCATCCCTGTATTTATTGCAGTTTGCATTACTGTTCCACTTTTACTTCTTGATCACTCGTTATTCTGTCTGTAGTGCCAGGCAGGGCTCCAAAACCCAAACAAGGGCAGCAGTGTTACTACAGAGCAAGCCACAAGCCCCACCAGACTCAAAGCAGCTCCACCGAGGGGGATCATTTATCTTCCCAATGCTGGCAGGGCACGTCTCACCTCGGAAAACGGGAACATCCCGCTCTACATCCTCCCCACCTCTGTGATCAGACTTTTCCAGGGCAGTTTGGACAGTCAGCTCTGTCGAGGGATCTAAGCCAGGAAACTGTAAAACATCATTAATGAGCAGCTTGCTTAATCCTGGCTGTGTGGCACCCACTGTAACAGGAGCAGGAACAGACTGTGGGGATGGCTCTGGCTGAGAGCTCAGCTCAGCAGTGCAGGCATCTGTGGAGGATGCTCTAATGATACCTCTTGATCAACTTTCCATTCTGAAGAACACTGCTTAGCTGCCCTTTGACCTTGCAGCCAGCAGGGCTCCATGGATGCCTTCATTTCCCAACCTAGAGCCCTCTGAGCACCCCACTGCACCCCTGTGGATCTCCAGCTCAGCATCCAGGATTGGGTATCGCAGCACTGGTGTTCAGTTCCCACTGGGAGCATCTTCAGGCCTCATCGAACCTATATTGCACTGTAAATCAGAATTAATATAGAAAGGGAATGCTGAAGGAGCTGGGGGGTTGCCCCACAGGGGAGTTACAGTGCTCAAAGGGCTTCAAAATATTTTCCCTGAGGGCTTACAACCCCTGTCTTTCTCATCACAGGAAAATGCCTTAAATCCTGGAAAAGACCTAACTGTGATACTGTTTTGAGGCTGGATTTCTCTCTGCTCTTCTGGATGAGGCTGCACAAACATGAAAAAGGTTTCTCTGGTCTTGCAAGAAAACCCTAGCTTCCCCTCTCTTCCTCTGGGAATGGAGCTGACCTCCTTCTGCCCTTGTCCCTGTGAACAGCGTGTTATTTCCAGCAGCAGCAAGTTTTGGAGCAAGAAAATTGAAATTTTCCTGTACTGCACTCAAGAGGGGTTTTGAAGCCCTGCAGAGAGCCCAGAGCAGGGCTCCTGTGTCCTCAGTCACTGCCTGGGCTCATGGGCACAGCCAGACATGGGTCACTGCCTCATCCCTGAGTGCACTGTCAGAGAACTCCCCTTTGCTCTCTTTTAGTTATATTACCCACATAACAAAGCAAAACTCAGGGGTCTTCAGGGTGAAGCATCCTCCATGCTGTATAAAACAGCAGGAACTGATGAGGGACAAGGTTCGTGCTGTTCTCCTCTGGCTGAGGGAGTTGGTTGCCACGCAGGAAGCTGTGGGAAGCAGAGCTGGTTCTCTCCCACCCCACAGCAGTCATCTTCACATCCACCCCGAAGATCAAGACTGCCACATTCAGCACCAAAACCTTCAAAACACTTTGGATCTCAGCTCTTATAGGCAGTCCTCACAAGTTCTCCCTTCTCTCTGACCTAATCCCAGAGAAAGATTTTTGTTTTGGCTTCATGCGCCCGCCACCAGCCATGGCCTGGAGCACGGCCTGCTCACCACAGTCTGACCTTGTGGGAAGTGTCCCCGAGGTGCCACATGCTCTCCCACTTGCCAAATTCCTCAGCAGATGAGGTTGCTTCCAGATTTCAGCACTCACTGGCAAGCTTCAAGTGGTTTGTCCAGAAAGGCTCGGAGTGATTAAAGATCTCTGGGAGCTGTGTTGTGGCCACTGCCTGGTTACTGACCTACACAAGCATAGCAACATGGGAACCAGTGACCTGGGAAAACAAACTTTTCTGCTCCCTGTCTTCTAATATTTAGCTTTGCTTTTGAGATGAAAGAAGAACTAATTCCTATTCATATCCATTCTCATTGCCCAATTTGAGATTTTTTTATCATTTACTGAGAAAAACAAGCCTTCTATTAAGATTTTTTTGGACTTTAACATAGCTTGCATTCCTACTCCTGAGCAAATAAAAGCTGATTCACTGTTACCAACACACTGAAAACATTTGTTATCTCTGTCTTAATGGTAACAAATCTGCATCAGCAAGTGGGTGTGAACCACAAAATTGTTTGAGTTGGAAGGAACCTTAAAACTCATGTCACTCCAACCCTTTGCCACGGGCAGGAACACTTTCCACTAGAACAGGTTATTCAGAGCCCCATCCAGCCTGGCCTTGAGCATTTCCAGGGATGGGGCAGCCACAGCTTCTCTGGACAGCCTGGTCCAGTGCCTCATCACCTTTACAGGGAATTTCTCCCTTCCATTTAATGTCAATCTCTCTTAGTTTAAAACTGTGCCCTCCTATCCCACCTCTATTTGCCCATGTAGAATATCATTCTCCCTTATTTTTAGCCCCTGTTAAGTACTGGAAGGCTGCTATAAGGTCTCTCCAAAGCCACCTCCTCTACAGACTAAGTCCCAGCTCTCTCAGCCTGTCTTCATACAACACACAAGCACATCTGTACAAGCAGGATAGAATCTACAACTTATTCCCAGCTTGCCAAAGTAGATGAGGATCACTGCTTCCTCTTCCTAGCTGAGTAACTCCAAGTTCTCCTAATTACAGCTTCCAAACCTCCTCTTCCTCAGTTTTCATATCTTTATACACTCACCAGCCCATCCCTGGAGTGCACATCCATTCAAGCTTATACCCTTCAGTTTTCCAGGTAGATTGATCACTATTATTAATGTACTTTAGGAAAGGGAAAAAATTTGGATGTTACTTTTTCTTCTCTCATTCCTCCCATGTTTTCACAGCATTGGGATATCCTGGCACCCTGAAGTGCAGCAGACAGCTAAGAGAAGGGATGGTTCCCTTCTTCTGGCCTTTCAGTCATGATCTCCTCCTCTTTACAAAATCACATCTACTGCTCACTCTTTGGGGTCCTTTATGCCAAAAGTGACTCTCATTTGTCTGTTGCAAATAATCACAAAGCAGCAAGAGCCCCACCCATTACTGCAGCCTTTTCCCACACTGTTTGGGGGTAGCTCACACTTCCCCAAAAAGCACTGTATAGTGAGAGCAATGAGTGCAAGGAGGAAAAGAGACACTTTAAAATAAAAGATCTAGATGCATAGAGGGTCATGGGATATGAAAATTAAGTTTTCTAACCACATGAAGCAGGACTTTTTTCTATCTGTTTTCTCCACACACACGAATTCTAAGCAAACTGAAACTCTTTTCTCAGAAAGAGCAATTTAGAATTATCCCCAGTCAACCTGCTCACACCAGGAGTTAAGAGCAATTACTGCCTCACCTGCGTCTCCTTTACAGCATAAAATAAGACCATTTATATGCCAAGATATGTGCCTTTCTCCAGCCTTGGAGATAATGCCTCTCATCTGAGGTTGTATTTCTACCCTATCACTTTTGTCCATGAAGAGGGCCAGCCACCTACTAACTCTCTAAGATATTGTGTTTGAGACTTTCCTACAGTGTCAATTCTTTCAGTACAATCAGAATCAGGTTTTGGATCCTTGGTCTATGCCAGTATTTTAAAGGCAACTCAGCATTGAAAGGGAAAGTTGGATCATCCTGCCATAGCCTGAGCCCATTTTCCAGATGGCTCTTGCTAAAGAATGATCAGCATTACTGGGAGCAGCACTGACTAACCACTTAACCTGAATGAATGAGTTCCTTAGAGCAAACTGTTTTGAGCACCAAGGGAGGCCACATCTCCAGACAGGAAATGTAGCATAGATGCTCTTCCCTGCAGGACTGTGAACACATCTTGGGGATCCCTCAACAAACAGTCTGTACCAGTACAGATATAACCTGAAGTTAAAGCCTTTTTGTTCAATGTTTTTTTCTTTCCCATCTGTTTGCTAATCTGTATCCAACAGTCTCTCATGATTCTTTCTGAATGACATGTTTTTGACAACTACAAAGCAGGTGCTAAGACTGGAGGAAGACACAGGGAAATCTTTTACAGAGATTTGCCAAGTGAAACTGGACACCTGCAGAGTCAATGCATTTGTTAAGCTTCAGTGCAACTGGCAGGACATGTGACAGGGCTCTAAGGGGCTGAGGCACAACAGAGTCAATCAATAGACTCCACAGAGGCTCTTTCACAATCCTAAAATCAACATCTCCCACTATCTGATCTCATCCCCTTCAGTGCACCCCCGCTGAAGCGGCCCTCCTCTGCTCTGGCAGAGATCTCAGTAAGAATAATCAGGCACTGAGTTCTGTTAGAAAACTTGCCTGGATGGCAGTGAGCAAATTCCAAAGAGCTTTAACTACTTGTGTGCAGTACATCCTGATCAAAATAGAATATATAAACGAGTCTGATTTCTGAGGAGTGGAAACAACCCTGGGCCACATGATTTTAACATCTATCAAGAGTCAAAAGTGAACTCCCCTCTGTAACACAACCACATAACAGGGCATTCAGGACATTTCTTTGTAATTTCTTTTATTAAATATCCTCTTTGATACAGAATATTTAAGCAAAAAAGATTACAATCTCTGTTTTGGTTATTCTTACACAGGAGTCTTTTGCATAGTCACTCCTACAGCAGCTCATGTTGGCATTTAAGGAAGAAATCTTTACCAAAAGTCAAGTCTCTCACTGTGTGAGATCTGTTCTACCCAAAGTTAAAAGAGCATTGGAAAATGCCTATAGAAACTTTGAAAACTTTGAATTCCATTCTTCAGCTAAAAGAAATTTAACAACTGTGTCACAGACACATTATTTTTAATAAATGAAGCAGCAGAATAGGAAAATGAATCCTCTAAAGTTTATACAAGTTCATGTCAGTGCAGCCAAGTGCAGCAAAAGAAGAGGAAATGCCTCGAGCACAGATGCTCCAATGCAGTGTTGAGGTTCAGCACAGCAGTGCTCAGCTGCACCTGCCAGTTTGGAATGCTATTTCCAGTACTGGAAATTTGTCATAATGACCACATGGCAGCTGGCACTACCCACCCTGATGAGATCCTGCCCCTCAGAAGTCAGACAGCATGAACAGATTCTGCTTTCACTTCTGCCTGCCAGAGCTGCTGCACAGCCTGAGACCCAGACCGACTCCTGCATTTTATTCTTTTCTGTGTAAACAAATAACCTCATTTTTTACACTGATGAACAGTAAATAAGTGTTTCTTTGGATCAAAAGACAGCTCCTATACTCATTAAACACACAAGGCTCATTGGGTATCCAGATAAAGAAAGCTACTGGCACAGAGAGACGTCTGGAGACACAGCCTGTGCCCTCCTTGTGTGGCTGTAGAGCAGATGCAGCTCTCATGATGAACATTTCAATCAGATCCTTAAGTTACCACCAAAACTCTATGTCAGGGGCTGCTTGAGGTCAAACAAGCCAGTCCCTCCTTTGACAACTTTTCCAACCACCAGGCAGGCCGAAGGGGATCGCAGCTCATCGTGGGCACCTGCAACAGAATTCAAACAAAATCCAATCAGGAGGTTCCCAAAGGCTTCTCCAAGGCCAGTGCTGGAACAAAACCATTTTGGTTTATGTGAAAGAAGCCATCTGGTTCAGCAACCCTAGGTTCAGAAAGGTTCACACCTGCTGTTCACACCGAATTGGGATTTCTGGGAGTTAAGAGTCCAGAACTCTTCCTACCTCTCCTACAATAAATATTATCCCCAACCCCATTTGCTTCATCTTTGGTTGAAGCAAATAATGAGGCCACACCTTACTAAAATCTCCTGATTCCATGGAAAGACTAAACAGTCTGAATTTTAAGAGAACAAAGATTTGACCTTCCAGTGGGTGCATTCTGGTGATTAAATAGATCACTAAAAAATACATGTGAGGCAAAACCACAAAGATTCCCTTGTCATTGCTGCCTTTTTCCTTTGTAGTATGAATCCCTTTGATGTGTATTTTAAATCCTTCTGGCTAGATACGAAGAGAACTTTTCACTGGAGAGGCATTCCATGAATTCCTCTGATTTTGTGGTTACTCGCTGTAGTGAAATAGTGTCACAGAAATTTGGAAGCACTCCAGATGACATGTCTGGCTGGGTTTGTTTTGCTTCCACTGTTTTTGTAAGCACTCAGGCTGTTTTTCATTCATCCTAACTACAGCAAGCTGAAAATTTATCATTAGAGCAGTAGGAAATAGGAAATGAAACTGTTAAACTTCTGCTAAGTTTGGTTATCTTTACTGAGCAAAATGTCCTCAACTTTCCATCATGCAGAGGGTGGAGCAGGAGCATACACAGCTCTGTGAATGACATGTGCTCACTGCTCTGATCTCAGCCACAGCTGGATAATGAAATAGCTGCTCCTAAATGTGTGTCAGCTGAAGAAAAACAAGGCCCTTTGTCAGATCGTTAAATAGGACAGTCATGCTGCCCTGTTTGCTCATGTGATGTCAGAAAGAGTCATTCTCTGAGCAAATAGCCCAGGGCATCTCACTGTTGATGTAGTTTGCTCCCTGCACACGGAGCCCTGCTGAGCAGCCTGTGCTCACCTGAGCTGTGCAGTCCTCACAAACCTCCTCCTTCCCTTCCTGCTGCTCAGGGCATCAGCCCCAGGCACCCTCACAGTGCCTCCTCAACTGTACAGTCAAGTTATCAGTTATGTTAAAGCAAATTAGATCCAGGCTGCTGCAATTCCCATTATGGCTTTGATTTCCAGTGTGGTGAAATCATTAACTCCCTCTGCTTGTAATCAGTGCAGTTCCTGCCAAGCCATCCTGCCCTTCTGTCAGTGTGCACTGAATGTCTTTATTCCTAATATTATCCATACATTGCATTTCACTGGGCCTCCTCTGATTTCACTTCTAAGTCAGTGTGCGATACAACATAAATCCAGAGGGTGAAACTGAGCAAGAAACATCCTCTTCTCTTTAATTTCACCATGGATTTACACTTTTCCTTCACAATTTTCAGATTAATTAAAGTCAATCATAACCAATGCTATTAATTAAAACCCTTTCTTCCCATAAATGATATAAAACAGCATTAGCAAGAATGAATTCACTGATGTATCTCTGACACCTGTGCAAGGCAGTTTAAGACAGGAGCTGAAGAGATCATGTGGAGAGCTCTCCCCATTTGTAACTGGAAGGAGACAGCACAGCAGCATCTGCAAAGCAAGCACCTGACTGGCAGCTGACAGAAACCAAGTTTATTTGGGGAGATGCAATTAGTATCCAAAGGCTGAGATCATAGAAGCCTTCAAATGACAGACTTAAAGCACAAGGTGTTTTTGACAGAAGACCTTAAATGTAGATGGCTAGTGCTGCTCAAACTTCCTAAATGATCCACACAGCCATGTGATCTCTACACCTTCCAGAGGCAACTAGAGGGCTGAAGGATACTCCTGGGAATCTCAAATGGCACCAGAAATCTACCATTAGACAAACGAGTCTGACCCTTTGTCTGTGTTTCAGGGAAAAAAAAGAATAGTGCTAAATCAAAGGAACAGCCAGGAGATGTGTTCTCAAAAGAAAATGCTGAATAGCAGGGCTGGAAAAGATATGAAGTTCTAACACAGGCAAAGAAACAAAGCAGAGAAAACAATTTTAATAGCAGAGATAGAAAAAGGCAGATTTAGTAGTTTGTTATAAAGCTTTGCTATAACAAATCTAAGCAACTTTGGGGTTTGTTGTAAAAACGCTGATCTAATTCTTACAGAAAGTAGTCACAGACCCCACAAATTACATGTGGGAGCTGGCTTTATTTAAGCTGACAGAATTTTACTAAAAACATCTGGAATATTCTCCTAGGCCAGGACTTAAATAAGATTCCTGCCTCTGGCAATTTTTCTAATGCAATTATGCATTACTCAGAATACTAGAAAATTACAACAAAAACCAAGCAGATGTGAAATGCTGCAGCAAGAGAGCTCAAACTAAACCATTTACCCATCATTGTTGCTTCCTTCAAGAACTTGTAGCTGGTTTCAAACGTCATCTGCTGCAGAGGGGAGGAGTTGGACTGAATTCCAATGCGATTCAGGGGTTTATAAATTCCTTCAAAGCACATGTAATCTGCCACAAGTGAAAGGTGTCGAGGGTCTACCACAATGCCTTAAAACACAAGAAAGACCAATCATCAGAGCATTCAAGGGCTAAGTCTGTGGGGCTTTTTAAACAAATCACGTCTAAATCAAACCCTTTGAACTCAACCAGCTTAGAGAACATCTCTATTAACATTCTTCTGGCAGTGTGTCTCTGGCTTAACTGCTCCCCTCAAATATCAGGCAGATATTTGAGGCAGATATTTGAGGCAGATATTTGAGGCAGACTTCACTCTAATACAAAACAGTATCTCTCCAAATTGAAATGAAAGGGATGGAAAACTGCAATGTCAAGAATGCTGTAAGGCAGCAGAGTTTCTCTGCATAAAATCAGCAAATGTCTGCACCATCCTTATTTCCACGGGAGACCACACATCTTTCCATCTGGGAAGGACAGAGGTGGCCTGGATTAGCTGGGCCCCAGAGACAGAAAGGTTCTGATGTCCTCTGTGCATGACATCAGGCATTCACAGAAAACCCTGTTTTGGCTAAAAAAAAAACCCAAAGCACTTATTTCCTAAATAACACTTGTGCACTCAGTGTAATGGGGGTCATTAACAGCTCTGTCAACTTTTACTGAGCAGTTCTTGCACAACTTGAAAGTCAGACCATTCTGGGCTGCCAGCTGGCAAATCTGTTTGGTATAACTGCTTGCTAAAATTCCCACTGTATTAATCTTCCCTATTTTCAATAGTTTATTTCATAGCAAGGCTCCACTCCAGTGAGTGAGTGCCTAAGAAGCCATGCAGCCTCCCCAGGCTGGGCTCTCTGAATCATCTGAGAGAAGAACAGACAATGCAGTGCAGCTATTTTAGGAAAGATATAAAAACTCAGGAGCCCAGATTCCATCATTAAAAAGGCAAAGTGAGGCAAGATTGATGCTATTCTCAAGGCCACTGTTCAAGTCTAACAGTTGGCTTGCTCAGACACTAAAAATTATATTGGTCTGAAACTTGCAGCTTGCAAGAAATATATCAGAATGGAAGAACTCTGTAAAAGGGGAATAAACTCAACCTCACCTATTTTCTACTGATTAAAAGAAACCTAATAATTAACTAACAAGGTCTTCACCGAAGACTCTGAAATCATTAAAGCAATGAAAACCAGCAACCTAAAAATAGGCACATAAATGAAAAATAATGCAAAATCATAACTGAAAGCATGTGGCTGCATTTTCCTATCTTAATGGTATTAAAGACTATAAAAATACAAAGAAATCCTACCATATACAGCAAAGACATCTTTTATTTCCTTTATAATCACCCTCAGGGCTGATTCAATTCCATAATTCTTAGCCATGGCATGGATATCATTGCAATAAAGTCTG
This sequence comes from Cisticola juncidis, assembly GCA_013400215.1. Lineage (NCBI taxonomy): Eukaryota > Metazoa > Chordata > Aves > Passeriformes > Cisticolidae > Cisticola > Cisticola juncidis. The sequence goes on along the minus strand of VXBR01001547.1, from coordinate 248,368 downwards.
TTCAAGTCCAAAATCTGAAAGCAGAAAAAGCAGAGTTACAAGAGTCAGGACAATAGCTGCTCTGTATTTCTAAATAACTTAAGCTGAAATAGATCTCTTTTTTCCCTCCATTTTTCATGAGCTTAAGCAGCACCAACAGTAACAGAGTAAGTAGGCAGCAGTTCAGTCACACAAAGACAAAAATGATTCTGAGGATTTATGTAAAGCAGCATTAAATACATGACTAGGAGCACTGGAGTTAAAATTCGCCACAGGAGAAAATTAACTGAAATCACAAAAAGCAAATTAGCAAAATAAACTAGCAAAGCATGTTAAAGTCTTCCAAACAACACAATGCAATGCCCAGTGTGTCTCAGCCAGCCAGAACTTTTAGCAAAAGAGAAGATGCAGCTTAAAACAATCCTGTATTTGGACAGCTATGGGCTAGATGGGATAACAGAACTATTCATCTCCAATTCATTGAGATGGAAGAAGTCCCTCAAGTAACATTTAGAGAGACATGAGAGAGAAGAATGGTGTGAAATCATCTGTCATTAGGCCCTGGCTGCTGCACAAACACTGATTTGCAAGCTGCCCTTGAGAAAAGGCTCTGCTGAGCTCTGAACACATCTGAGGATAAAAAGAGGAGGAAGACAGTTCAAGAGCTGAAAAGGTCACTCATCCACCCCTGAGAAATTGAAATGACATCCATCATCCACCTTCCCCCCAGAACACAAAAGATCACTGAAGTCTGGGATTAGAAGCAGATTACACACATCAGAGTATCTGAAGAGCTCTGCCAGGTTTATCCCTTCTGTCTGGAGGATGAATTCCTTCTCCCCCTCCTTGTTGGTGCTCTCGTTCAGCAGGCAGCGCGTGATGCCCTTCACCTCGTGGATCACCGTGCTGCGCGCCAGGGCCGCCAGCAGCGATGAGAGGTCAAAGTACACCTTGGTCAGGGGCAGTGCCAAGGAAACCTAAAGGGAAAAGAACGAGCACAGGGCAAGCAGGCTTGAACACCAGGCTCAGTAAACAGCACTCTTCTTTTCAGGCAAAAAGCAGACAAATGGAATCACCCTCATTGTGTGTTAAGTAACGTAAATTTCTCACTGGAATTACACCTGAATCATGGTAATGTGAACTCCTCATCCCAGGATCGTTCATTCACATTGCTTTCAAGGTCTCTGAATTTACAAGGGCAGCTTTTTGGGATGGCATTTTTGTTTTCTGGAGTGGGACAGGTATATGTTTGCTGAGGCTTTTATTTGTTTTTTAAGATGTTTACATTTTTTTGCAACAGTCCAGCCATCGCTTTTATTCATGAAGGGCTACACAGCAGACCATCATTACTAAAAGATTAAAACACGATAAACCTGTCAAAAAACTGTTTTTAGAAAAAGTTACATGAGCTGTTCTGAAAACGAAAAATTACTAAAAATTACTAAAAAATACATTTATAGTGCCACTTTCTGTATTCATATGGGATTGCTGAAACAATACAGCAGCACTGCCCTGAAAAGGTCCATTTGTTACAGGAGCTCCATGCAACCACTGTGCAACCACCCACAGATGCTCCTCCTTACCTCACACCAGAGCTCATTTTCGGTGTCAAATGTGTAATCCTGTATGGATGGGTGGCTCTCCACAACAGCGCTCACTCGCACCTCTGCTGACTGAAGCAATCGATCTTTCCCTTTTTTACTCTGAGACACAAAGGAAAGACGCTGGGAATCTTCACCCTCTGCACTGTTCTGATCCTCCTGAGCACCAGGAGTCCCTTCTTCTTTTTCAGATTCAGCCTCTTCATCTTCTGGATTCTCTTTAACGTTTTCTTCCCCGTTCTCTTCTTCGCTCTCATAATCAACCTGCAAAGAAATAACATTGTGTTTATGTGAGCCAGAATCTGTACAGAGACACAGCACACACATTCCAGTTTATTTCTGGAATGTTCTTCACTGCTGAGTTCCAAGGATCTTGTCCCTATGGCACAAAGAAAATGCAATTTTCTTGTAAAGAAAAGAATACAACGGATTCAGTTCAGTCTCTATTTCTTTATAATCTTACTGTTATTTCTCAGCACAGTCTGGGATGCTTCAGGATGTTTGGACCATAGCAGAATTTAGTTTTCTCTCCCTGAGAAAGTCCAGTTTCTTCCCATAATCCAGCTCTGACGATGGGATTCCCTCAGGATTTTCATTTACCCCACCCTCTTGCTAAAATTGCAGCACTCCCTCTTCTAAGATCTAATTATGAAGTACTGAACACAGAGAAACATGCAGGGAGACTATTTTTTAAGAACCACAGAAAAATTTTAAGAACAGTTGATGGCATGAAATTCGCAAAAGGTAAAGTTCAGGTGAACTTCAGCACAGCCTGACTGCCAGACACATCCACCCAAATGCCTGAAGAACAAGGCTTCAGGAAAGCCCCAAATGAAAACTCTTCAGCCCAAAGCTGACACCTTCCCACCCCCCTCAAGTGGGGTTTGGTTTCTTTCAGCATTTTGTTTCAGTGAAAGTTTTCCTTCCCAAGTCAAACACAGAAGAAATAGGGAATTGAAAAGCAGTGCTGAGCACCTCTAAAGTCATTACCTCTTCTTCCTGGTTCTTCCTCCGTTTTGTTTCTGTAGCATCACCATCCCCTTCATCAGGTTCTGCATCAACAATGTTCTCTTCTTCCTCTGCTACAGCTTCCAGACTGTTCAGTGTCTAAAAATTCATGACAGACAGATAATCAGGCTGACTTCTAGGAAGTATCAATAGCATCAAAAGGCTTCAGCCAAACATCTGGAATTTAACAACCTCTAAATGTTCTACCTTTACAGACAAATTAATTTCTATACATCCACAACTGTAAAGAAATGAACTCACACTACTCCTGATAACTTCAACATTTAACAAGATTAATGTCTATAAGATGGATAAGCTGTCACTCTGCCTTGACAGTCCTTGATGGGAAAGGAGTGGCAGAAGGAACATGTAAAAGCATTTCAATGAACAAAGGACTTTTCCCAAAGTTTTGACAACCACTGCTCCAACAGGACACTGATCTGGGAGCAAACAGAGTGATTTGCCTTTGTCTCAGAGAAACTAAAATGAACAAGCATTTTTGGACTACAGTCTTAGGCAAATCAGGATTTAATCCACAGAAACTTTAATTCCCTTGTTAATTTTATGAGAATGCAAAGACAGTTTCTGTACGAAGTACTGAAGCAGTAATTTAGTATTCACACGTTTTGTGTACATTGAAACATGCTACACCTTTCTAATTATGATTCTCAACAACAGTGAAAGGAAGTGAGGTGTTTTTCAGGTGATGTTTTTCTGTACCTTGCCTTGGTCATCATCTAAATCCTTCCGAGTTGTCTTTCGAGTGCTGACTTCACTAAAAGATGCCATCTTTGTAGTCTTCCTTTTAATTGCCTCCAGAAGAACTTTAAAGAACCTGACAGAAGAAGCAGCTCAGAATATCAAAGCTCAGCAGTGCCACAGAAAATCTGAAGTTGTCAAAAAGATTATTTATTTTGGTTAACAAGCCAGTCAGTTCCCAACAGGACATTATTCCCTGTTGGATGCAGAAGTACTTCTAGGATAAAGGAAATATATTTTTCTCAGCTCTTTCTCATTCATTTAGGAATCAAAAGGTTGGTCTGAGCTCTGTCACTGTCACAGATGTAGCTGTGCCTATAAAGCACAAAATTATAGACTCATTTAGATATAAAAACTACACATCAAATTGACCGTCAAAAGGTTCATTACTGGACTTGAACTGTTGCTCTAAAAGCCACACCAGCTATAATCTACCACATGTAAAGCTCATAAAAAGGCAAAAGAAGGGCAAATATTAAAGCAAACTCACCTTGTTTCCATGAAGTGCAAGATCTGCCTGGGCTTCACACACATCTCCTCTCGGTAATATTCATGGGGCAAGAAATGGAATTTGATTTTGTAGAGGCGATGCTTGTTCAGCTTGTGCTTCACATGCAGGGATTCCTCAATGTCCACTTTCTGCAAGACCTACAAAACATTCATAAGTAGGAATGTTACTCCTTTGATGAAGACATTTCATTTATTTCCTGCAGTTCCAGTGCTTTCCACAGGAAACCAGAATTACACAAGGCTAACTGGCAAACTTTTCTGGAACCTTTGCTCCTGGGCAAAAGGACTGCACCCTACTGCACTTTTTGGCTTTAACTCTTCCCAACAATTAACTGAGACAATACTGGAAGAACAGCCTCACTTCCCACCCAACTCCTTCAAAAGAGATTACCATCCTCAGGGGGCCAACAGCTTCCTTTTACAGACCGTGCCCATGGAGCAGGACAGCATTCCAGCACACAGCTAGGTCTTAACCCGATCTTTGCTGCTTTGGACTCACAAGAGTAAAACAGAAGAAGGGAGGGGATGAAGGAGAGCACAGGGGTGCACTCCCAGGAAGAGGGGGAACAGAACAACACATCACAGTGCACTGAATCCCCTCAGAGACACTTTTTCTTCTATTGAGCACAGCCATTTGTGTGAGATTAGGAAGGGGTAGGGGACAGATAGAAAGGTCTCTATCTGAGCTCTAACTATGTCAATCACACCCAGATTTACTTGTCTCAAAGACAAAACAGAACCCCTCCAATTCTACAGACTGACAAAAATGAGCTTGAGAAAAAGCCAAAGACCATGGCCCAGCAACCTAGTGATGAGCTCAAAGAGAAGAGTTTGTTTTGCTGACTCCCAAGGGATGCACTGAAAAGGAGGCTCACCTCAGCTAAGCACACTCTTGTGAGCTGTTTCTTTAGCTGTTTCACCTTTTTGAGAGCTTTCTTGGTATTGAGCACAGGAACACTCATCATCGGTGTTTTAATGTTTGAGCTGGCCACCATCAGGATTTCCCTCAACCTTTACATAAAGAATAATCATTCAAATCAAGCCATAAAAGCACTGTGTAAATCAAGTAATTATCTAGGTCATTTAATTAGGCAGAAGGCAGTAACTGGCAATTCCACCAAAGCCATGTGCACCAAGAGCTGTGGTTACACTGCACTGCTCCTTTGCTTTGTTCTGATTCCCCACCAGGCACAGTACAACAGCAGCCCCACTGCCTCAACTGGATTATTCCCCCATTATGAGAAGAGAATAGATAATAATAAATTGTCCCAAGAACAGAGGGACTAATGAGGTCTGTTTCCTACAGATGCATGATGGATACTTCCTTGTATGTTCTTCCCCTCCCACCTAAGGCATCCCACACTCCCACATGAGGCCAGGTCAGGACCCACATTATTCCCAATAAACTGATGATTTGCTCTATATCAGATTACAGTAAGGGGTCTTCACAGATATTTAGTATCTGGAAAACAAACCAACATAACTGGAAAATTGTAAAACATTAAAATAGCTCTGAACAGGCAACATTTACAAGTGCACCGAAGGACTTTTCACCCTCAATATTCACATACAAACCTGTTTGTGTACCTAGCACAATTATATACCTAAGATCCTAAAATAAAGGGCCCATTGAGGACACAACTTTCTCACCTTGGTATACCCAATGTGACATTCATTTCACCTCTGCCAGCAAAGTGAAAGGTGTTCAGAGTCATCTGTGTTGAAGGTTCCCCAATACTCTGAGCAGCAAGAAGCCCCACAGCTTCTCCTGGGTCACACAGAGAACGCTGCCACTTCAAATACAACAGATCCTTTAATCTGGAGACAGGAAATGAGAGGTTTAGCATACAAAACAAAAAACTCAGAAAACAATGAATCATTGCTCAGCTCAATAAAGTTACATCTTTGAGACAATTTCTCCTGGTAGCTTACAGATAAATACACTCCAGAAACTGTAAAATTGTCTATCCCCATCTGATCTGACAAACACAGCCCATTAATACAGAACCAGGGCTTTGGCCAAACTGTATTTTATTTCTGCTGCCAATTCCCAGAATGTCAAAAGAGAGTCCATTTTCTCCCACTTGAGCTTCCTAACTGCTTTGCTAACTCCAAGGTGCATCAAGAGCATACTTAGTTTTTCAAGATCACTTTAAAGTATTATTCTATATGTAGGGGGACAGCAATACATTGCATTGTTCCAGAGAGGCTTTGCTAAAGCCCTCAGCAGCATGGAAAATTCATGTTTGGAAGGAACAGAAAACCAGAGCCTCTCCATTGCACACTAGGCATGTTTGGCTTTCAAGAACCATTCTGAAACCCACTGCTTAATTTCACAAAGGCCACAACAGGAACAAGGCTCAGTAAAGAGTTTTCAGTTTTAGCAAACTTGCTCTAAAAAGGTATTTTGGCTCAATGCAAAGAAGACACTCAGAGATTTTTACCTATCAGAAGAAAGTGCTGGGTGCATGTAACTCCGGCTGTTCTCAGATTCCCATTTGTTGATATAGCCTTCAACTCCACTTTCAAATGTTTCTGAAACAGATGCAAAATAAGTATCTGGACGCCAAACCCCAAGGCTTGGGTCGGGACACTTATTTGTCTTCTTCAGATACTTCCTTTGTTTCTTCTCATCAAGCTCATACCACATCTTCAACAACTGAAAGTAAGAGGAGGTTTTTAAGCTGGCTGCTTTATCCACAGTAAGACCACAAGCAATCAAGCAGCACTTGGGTAAAAGATAACCTGTGCAGATTGTAAGGGTGCACACAACACAGCAAACAGCTCAGCTACAAATACAGTGTTTTCCTTTTTCTGATATTTAACACTTTTGAAGCCAAATGATTTCAAGATTCTTTTCATGCTTAAAATTACCCCAACTTATGTATCCATAGAAACTACTTCAGAAATCAGTGAAATATGGCCTCAAAGAGTGATTTTAATGGGGACACTTAAACCTTTGCTTGTAGCAGACTATCACCTCACCTGTTTGAAGCTGGCATGAAAAAGGAGCTTATTATCAAAAAGTGTCAAGAGCAACACAAATTCATCACAGCTCAATAAATGAACCTCTGAAAAGGTTCATTTCTCTGTTAGGAAAAACAGCTTTTGCAGACAAGCTCACAGAGTCATGTCTCAACACCTTCAGCCTGGAGTTTCATGCTAACTGCTCAAGTTCCACCAGGATAAATTCCTTGTGACAGCAAGGCTGTGAAGCAGGACCTGTCTGCATTTTGTCTCCATACACACCATCTTCACCAGAAGCCATGTCACAGAGACTAGTGCCATGATGGACAAGAGGCTTAAGCAAGAGTATTTTTTGGAAAAACTACGCAGGGCTGGCTCAGCCTCTGATCTTTGGTATTCAAACAGGCTCTCATCCAGCCAGCAGACAGCTGTCCATGCAAGGAGATTTACTTTGTGTACATGAAAAAAACCAAGTAACCACTGATAAACAGAAACAACCCCTCCCCACCATTCACAAACATGATTTTTTTTAAAACATATTTATCATCTCAGTTTTTAGCCCCTTCCTAAGCACTAGGGCCCACAATAATAAATCTCAGCTTATCACCCACATAGTTGACATTATTCCTTTGAAAGGCAACTTGTTTAGTTGGACTGTGAAACACTTTGGGATACACACAGCAATTAAAAAAAATATGCTGAATTCTGTAACTTCTTTTGAAGGTTTTGGTCAGTTCAACTGCTGCTGTGTTACCTGCAAAGTAGCAGGATCTCTTCCATTCTTCATTTCACCTCCAGGAAGTTGTGCTTTCAAACTTGGCAGTTTCTTTTGGGAAAACAACAGAAAGCCTCCTTCTCTTTGCACAGAGTTTTGGTGTCTGGCTCGCCACTTTTTGATGGCTTTGAACTGCTGGTTAGCTTGGTGAGACTCCATCCTTGCTAAAGCTTCATCCAGATGGTTTGTCTTCTGGATTACCTGTAAGAAAGTAATTTGTGTGATTGTTCTTCTCTCTGTCCTCGCTGTACCAGAAAAGGCAAAGCAAACTGAAAAAGGTCATCTGCTGTCACTGCTGTAAAACAATATTCAAATTTGGTTTTCAACCCAATTGAGACATAACTCCTTATAATTTCATGTTACTATCACCACTCTATAATAAGCAGTGGTGATAGTGGTAAAAGGAAGTTAATCAAACTTGACAGACTGAAAAGTGAAGTCATCTTTTTTGAATTCACGTGCAGAGTTAGAACAGACAGTGCTTGGTGCTCTGCTGAAATTGAGACTGCTTAGATCATGCTGCAGACTTCAGATTGCTTCCATATTTTGAATACAATAGCAAATAAAATTGTCCATCAGCCTGAAAGTAACTGAGACAAACAAGTGTTGCCACTGGATCCCTGACAGATATGCCAGATGTTAACCATGTGTTTCAGTCTCCCCTTCACCCCTCATAAATTAAGATTTAGGTGTTCTACCTCATAGTTTTCTGCAATGAAAGGAAACTGCTCAGGTTGTAAGAATTGAGTTTTAGGGATATCAAGCCCATCTTCTCCATACAGAAACTGCACCACGCTGCCATCACTGTCTCGTACAGTCAGGTCATACTGAACTACCAGTCCTTCCAAATGTTTTATGATACACCTATTCCATAAGGAAAAAATGGGGGGAAAACAGAGAGAAGAAAAATGCTGTTAAGAGACTACAAAGCAACAAGAATGATACAACTCTGACCCAAAACCCACTGTTTTCATCAACATCTTAAGTGTACTTAAGAGCGGATCAGGAATTCTGGAAGCCAAAATCCTATAGACACAACACTGATGTGAAATGGTTAATTTGCAAAACTTTCAGCGTGTTGCTTCCTCCAGCTCCCTTGGACCAATCTGACTTAAAATGAAGCAGTAAATTACTCTTCATTTCTGCTGTCACACTTTTAACAGTTTTCTGAAGGAAAGGGGCATCCCTCCTTTAGAACTCATCCATAACCTCTGAAACAATTAAAAAGTTCCCTTTTCTTCTCTATGTACTGGAGGTGTTGCTTGAGTAAAGACAGGAACCACTCAGTGTGGCCAAGAAAAACTGCATTTGCCTGGAACTTCCACACCTATCTATATTTGTACCAGAAAAAAATACTTCTGCAAAAGGAGAAGCTAGCTGCTATTATGTGCCAGAGGTAAGTTTGAACTTATAATGTTCCAGTGGATCTAGATCTCTAGATAATTGTACTCGAAACAAACATTCAGCATTCAGCCTATTTTGTAGAAATCAAATACAGTGAAGTTAACCTAAGCAATACAGGCACTTACAATCTACATAACTCTCTCGGGAAAAAGAGAAAAATCAACTAACCAACAAAAGGACCTTTTAAATTTCCAATTCTAAACCAGGCCTCTTACCTTTGCAGGTACCCAGAACGGCTGGTTTTGACAGCTGTATCCACAAGACCTTCCCTGCCAGCCATGCAGTGAAAGAAGAATTCCTAAACACAAGCACAACACCATCAGCATTCTGCTAGTAAGTGCATCAACACTGGCAATTTATCTTCTTCCTCAGAAGCTTCATCTAAAACCAGGGTGAACAAAGTCTATTCATCCATAATTGCAGCTACTCTCTATTAAAATATCAAGAATTAAATAAATTTCAGTATCAACACAAGCAGTTTTAAACTTACAGAAGGTCTGATCCCAGTGAGAAATCTGCCAGTCACAAATCCTCCTGAGCTAGGGGAAAAATCATAAGGCTGGAAACATGGCAGTGATTTGCCAGATGCCATCAGTGGGGGTCTTCGGCCTTCCAGCTCAATCTGGCCCAGCAAACAAGAAATCTAAATGCAGACAAAAAAAGGAAACATCACTCTTCCATCCAACTTTTTGTTCACATGAGCTTATTTTCTTGAAAATAATTTTCTTGAAAAATACAGTTAAAAAATGTCAAATGTTCAGTAAATGCTCTGTAGCTCAATGTGGAATTGTTCATGAAATGTTCTAGCTACTGGGAGGCAGAAAGGGCATGGAGACCTGTTTTTTTTAAGTTACTCCAGTACCCTGACTCATCCTCAACATTACCTCAAAATCTCATTCTGTATACTTATTTTAACACAGAGATGTGAAACTAAAAATACTGTCAATATTTTTTAGGTCCCTACATTACCCTCACCACCTCTCAGCAGTGTACGAAAACCAGAACAAAAACCTCAACGCAAAATGCTCCCTCTTTTGAGCTGTGGTTATTCTCTCCACTTTAGATGTCATTTTTATAGGGCCTCTCTTTCTTAGTGTCTGTGTTGCAAATATAAAATAAAAAAAATAAAATAAAAATGTATCCTTGCCACTTCTACCAAAACCAAAGATTATGTTGTTCCTATTCAGAAGCTGAAGAAGGAGACGCCAGGAGAAATTATTTCTCCTACAGCAGGTTTGTTTGTATAAACTGCAGCACTCCTTCTCAAAAGCAGGTCTGCTATTTCAGTAAATCCTCATGTACTGAAGAGAGATTCAAAAATAGGTTAAAATAAATATTGACTCTCTTCCATCACCCACTGAGGTCTTTATTACATTCTTCTAACATTTTTCTATGCCAAAGTCCAGAATGAAAACCTTGCCCTGGTATCAGATATCCCCACAAGAGCTTCCCAACAGTTTATACTCCAGGATACATCACATCAGCACATGTAACTGCTAAGCATATTCTGGCTGCCATCACCTGCATTGTGTTTACAGTGGATCCTTTGGCTCCTGACTGCACCATCAACTGCAAATTGTTCTCTGGAAAGCTCCTGTGGAGACCAAGGGGCATGCAAACCTACAGAGTTGTGGGAGAGAGAAGGGAACAAAACAAAATGTTACCAATGAAATAATAAACCCAAGAAATTCCTGTGGAAGGCTTTTAACAAAGTGAAACAATGAGTAATCACAAACATTCCTATTTGCAATTTCAAAAGCATCTTGAATATTAAACCATCTTCTCACTCAGGGAGGACAAGGCTGAGGAGGGAGGCAGCATGAGGAGCCTTATGCTGGGGACAGATGGAAAACTTCATTCTTCAGAAGAGTCAGGCACTGCTCATCCACATTAATTAACTTAATAAGAAAGTTAAACAAGATTAGTATGCACAGATGCCTTGATGCCAACCTTGTTGACTTCATTGTTGTACTTGTTCACTTCCTCCTTGAACTTCATATCAACCATGTTAAAATCCCTCTGGTCTTTGCAGAGATGGGCATCCTGCCACTTCCCTTGGACCTCCTCACATGATGCTGTTTCTGGCAAATTCAGAGCAGCTCTAACAGCCTGAAAGTAAAATATAAGAAGTTTTAGGTGTTGAGCAGACATGACTGAACAAGGCAATATTTCAAAAATTTTGCATTATGGAAGAAAAAATAAATTTGAAAAACAGACTTACTTCAATACCACTCTGCCTTGACCTTTCAATGATTTTTTTTCTTTTGTGGTCTGCTTCAGGTTTAACCAAAATATCTTCAATCCCTGTTAAAGAGGAGAGGCAGAACACAATGGTCTAAATTGAAAAAAAAATGAAGAACGGAACCATATTTGATGTCAGGGATTTTGAACAAAGAGCTGGGAAAGGAAGTCACAATTAAAGTTATAATGATGGTTACACTCAGGGTCAGCAGTTTGACAAGAAGAAAAAAATCTGAGTAGCTTTTGGATAGAGAAGTTGTAAGCTATATATATATAAAAAAAGAGTAACATCAGCTAAGCAAAATCAGCTCCCTAATTTAAGAAGTCTTAACTTCAAAAGTCTCTAAAAAATCTTAATTGGTGCGTTTGCACAAACTAATGATTTATGGACCAGCCACATCAAATGCTTTTTTTCTTCCATCCACATCAAACTTCCTATTAGCTGAACTTTTCACAATCTGGCATTTCTTAGCTTTTTAAAAAAGATACATTAAAAATACACAGCTTTGAGATGACAGGACCAGGGAACAGATGAAACACTGGAACCTGAACTCCTGTGAGCTATTTGTAGCGAGTCCTGCCACAGACACTAAAATGGCTGTTCAAAACACCAAATCCCAAACTCCTGTTCCAGTCTCACTTCCCTTCTGATGTTTTAACTGCTTAGTGGTCCCAGGCTTGTTTCTTTTCCTAACTAGTTCTTGCACCCTGGCTCTCAGGAGTCCTGTGTCTTACAGTTCACCAGTCACCTTCCTCACACCAGAAGATAACTTTTCCCTGGCTCACAGAAGTCTGTTGGTCCCTCACTACTGCTTACAGTTGACTGTGTCCCTGTCACTCTTGTGTGAGTTTGAAAACCTGTAATGAAAGATTTTCAAACTCATTTACCAGAAGTTTTACAGTGAAATGTGATGTGCTAGATTTGATCACCAAGCCCTTAAGAGTTCTTTCATCTTGCTCTGACAGCTGTCCTGCTTTCTACACAGTAATTACTTTACAGACAAGCAAAACACAAGGGTTTGATCTAAACAAAATTTCAACAGAGGACATATTAAGTGTGTACACTTTGGCTAGGCAGGACAGAAAAGGGAAAATTGTTTGACATACTCAAACTGTACCTTCTTTTTATGCCTAGAAAGCCAGCTATGCACCAACAAAAAACAAGATCAAAAAAAGGCTGGCAGGCAGCTATCCCACTCAAGGGCAGCCTTGCAGATGTCTGTTCCCAGAATTAGCATGTATTATGCCTAACCATGTCTGGTTTAAGCTCAGGAGGTGCTCCAGTGCTGCAGGTACTCACCCATAGTAAATCCCCTGTACAGCTGCAGGTAGGCAGTGAAGAGGCGCCCCAGACACGTCAGCACTTTCCCACTGGTTTCACCCCCATAGATCTCGTAGCAGCAGTGGACCAACCCATAGGCAGAGCTGCCAAAGTGAGCTTTGTCCAAGACTCCACACAGTAATTCACCATCTCTGATAATAACCTGAAAAATAAAACACGGCTTTGAATCAGGAAAACAGAAATTTTAATCTTACTAGGACCTCTACAGGCTTTTCAATGTAATCTATGTGCAAATTGGTTTTAAGTTCAAAAAGCTTACATACTGGGAAATGGTTAAATGTGGTCAGATTATCTATACTGCCAGAACTTACAGCAGAAACTTCTAACACCACCTGGATTTTTCCACCTACAAAGTCTGACAGTGAAGACACATGGCCTAACAAAACCAGATAGCGTACACCTAAGGACCACAGAGAATTTTTGCTGACTCCCAGGCCTATCCTTCAGTCACCCACTTCTGGCAGTAACTGCTGCCAAATATCTGCTTCTAACTTTGTCACCTGCTTTGTTCCCTTCCCATTCCTTTACTGTACGCACAATTTTAATACAACACAGCCCACACCAACGCCCAGAGTTGTTGCATACCTGGGATTCACACATGGAATCAAGATTCAGACATCCTTTTGCAGGTCCCTTTACCCAGGCTTTCCCACCAATTTTTGCTTTCCCAGTCAAATTCAGTGCAGCACGGTTGTCTGGAATGATGTTTATTAACAATGTGGAAACAACCTATCAAGAAACAGGATGAGTGGCAGGAATTTTTTTTTTTTTGTATAATCGCTTCTCAACATAAAAAAATCTGGCATGAATGAGAAAAGCAACGTCCTGCATGTATTCTTTCCACTGACAGCAAAGTTTTGAAAGCTTGGGAATCTCACAAGGCAGGAATATCCTCCTACTACTCCACTCTCTGAAGGATCAGTGAGCTGAGACACATAATTTTTCAGAAATATAAAACAACAAAGGTTTTTCCATTAGATGTATTAAATTTTTTAAAATAAAAAGCTGTCTGTTGGGTTTTACGGCTCAGAAACACACACCAAAACCTACATGGTGTTGATGGAATCTTACCTTCCAAAGGCCCTTAGAAGCACTGGTTGTGGCACTAGCATTCTGCTTACTTTGAAACCACTGCCATTCCATAACCCAGTAAATGATAAATTACCTGCTTTCCTGTCCATAATTGCTGTGGCTTCATAATGGCAGGAGGAAAGATTTTAATTCTTCCTTTTTTGTCTGTCAGCCCTCGGTACACAAGCTCCATGTACTGCTCTCTGGTGAAAAAGCAGCCCCGGATTGTCATGCTGACTCCAGAAATCATGTGATCCTGGATCAGGCCAGGAAGTGGCTTCCCATCCTAAAAAGGTAACAACAAAAAGGTGATGGTAGTGGGGTTAGTAAGTTGTGCCTTCAGCTCCCAAAATTATTCCCCCTGGATAAAAACACTTAAGTGATTTGTAAAGAACTCATTACAACACAACTCTCCACTGAATCTCTTCTGGACAATGACACTCAAAGGAACGAGATTGTTTGGATGTGCTGGGCCTTCTTTAGAAGAACAGAACCACAAGTGGAGAAAGAGCCCAGAAACAAACCTCAGAAGTAAGTAGATTTTTTTCACAATTATCTCATTTATCCTTAGAGACAGAGTAAACAACAAGTGACCACATCTAGAAATAAACAACATCTGGCCGTGCTGTAATTTTGATTTAGGGGGGTCCCTGGGGAGGATTCCCTGGGAGCCCCCCGGGTCCCAGGGTCGTGAGTGTTCGCATGCTGGCAAGCAAGGAGACTCCGGACAGCTGGTGAGGGGCTGATGAGATGAGGGTTTATTTGGAGTCTTACCCCAAGAAGGCAACATGGTCACTGAGGGAGAGGGGAGAGGAGGGGGAAAGAGAGGAGAGGGAAGGGGAGAGCAGCGGAGCCTCCGGAGGCCTCCACGGCAAAGAGGGAGCCCTCTCTGCCTGCACCCTTAACAGGGAGCTTTGAAATGGGTGCAGTAGGATTCTTCAGCCAATAGAGTTACGGACACACCATACTGCAGGGAGGTTACAGACTTGAGATAAACCATACACTTTCCAGGGGTGAGCCAGAGCATACCATTTCCATAAAATGCAATTCCACGTGGCGGTTTCACTTGCCTTTGGCACCAGGTACTGCTCATCAGTGATGGCTAAGGTGTAGGCCTCAGCTCTGCCCAGCTCACTCTGTGGGAAGTGTGCATTCATCTCATCCCCATCGAAGTCGGCGTTGTAGGCCTTGCAGTTGGCGTAGTGCAGGCGCAGCACCTTCTCCCCGGGCAGGATGCGCGCGCGGTGCGCCTGGATGGACGGCCTGTGCAGCGTGGGCTGCCGGTTCAGCAGCAGCACGTCCCCATTCTTGATGTGCCGACACACCTGCCACACAGATCTGGGGCTGCCTACAAGGCACTGCCAGGCCTCAGGAAGGACTGATTTATCTTTAAATGCACATACACATCCAAAACATCTTGTTTCTGGTGTTGGTGTTCTGTGCAGAACTCAGAGAGGATCGAGGCTGCTTGTCCCTGAACGCCCTCTGCTCTCCACCAAACAACTGTTCCCCATTCACTCCCCCAAACCACAGTGATCAAATCAATCAGCTCTTCACCCAAAACCCACTGGGCTGGACTGATAAACCTCCCATAATACACCCAGCCCTGGACAGCCTAGAATAAGGTAGTAATATGACCCAGTAACTGAAGCAGAAGCCAGGAGTCTCTTAATTTCAGCTTTGGGTACAACACAGTATATCCTAATCTAGAACAGAGTCTCTCAGAACACTCTCATTTCAATTTTTCTGTTATTAATATCCAAATATCCCCTTAAGTGATTATCAACAAGAGTATGGTAAGTTGTTTGTACAATCTAAATACCGTTATGTTGAACTCAGGTTCTGAAAGAACTGACATCACAGAGATACTCAGACTTCAATTCTGAATCTCTGCTAAGCCTTTACGAGACAAGGTAATGTACAATGGGAAAACACTATTAAAAACCAAAACCTTTGCCCTAGTAGCTAAACAGGACATTTTCAACTCTTGCAAGGGATGGAGATACAGTTAAGAAGTTTCAAAGGTTGTTTAAGCTTAGCACAGAGGAGAAACAACTGACATAGAATCTATTAGTTTGGAAAAGACCTCTAGGATCACGGAGCCACAACTGCTAAGCCATCACTGCCAAGGCCAGCACTAAGAATACTCAGCATCTTGGCACAATGAATGCCACACACCGTGTGTTAGAAGAAAGTAAAGAATGGGAAAATGGGGTTTGGAATTTGAACAAGTATCATGTTTTTGTTCCTACCCCCTCAACCAGAGATGGAGGAGGGCTGTGGCCATACTCACAATCTTCAGGCCTGTCTGGGGTGCCCCTGAGGAGGGGGTGAGGAGCTGCTTGGCGATGGCCTCGCGCTGGGTCAGGCTGGTGGCGCTCAGCACCGTGCGAGACCCGTCCTCGTTGATGACCATGGAGGCCCCGGGGTGCACCTTGGGGCCATTGATGACAGCCTGCCTCAGCTCTTTGACATTCCAGGGAGTGACTGGCTGAGGGTAAGTCAGTTTGGTGGCAAATACCTAGGCAGGGGGGAAAAGAGGAGAGAAACAACCAAGCTGTCCAATTTTGGCTTCGAACTGTGAAGGCCACTGATAAAAACAGTGTCAAAAGTTAACTCACACAATGCAAACATAAATGCATTTAAATTTGAATGCATCTCCTCCTCTGCCTACTTTAATGCCGAATAAATACATTGCTGTTTTAAAATCCTCTATCACATGAATATAAATAATGTCCTTTTTGCAATTTTCTACTGCATTGTAAAACTCAGTTAACAATTACAGAAAGCAAGCATGGATTTAGATTCTGCAAATAAGCCAGCACATACAGAGAAAAAGCACATTATCATCAGGTTTACCATTTTCTGCAAAGATAATATAATGAAAAGCTCAAATTCAGGCTGCTATCATCTCTATGAAGTTAAAAATCCTTAAGAAGGATGAAGGAAGTTGGTGACAGGATCATGGCCTTTTCCTTAAGGCTGCAATACCTCAAAAATACCTTGTGCAAAGACCGTAGAAGGAACAGGATCTACTTTTAAAGTTTGCACCAATTCCTAATGCCACAAAACAGGTACAGCTTTTTCTTTCTTGTTTTTTTTCATCCTCTTTCTCAGATGTGGTGATCTTGTTTTGTAACAGGAAGAATTTCCTGCTTTCAGTGCTCCCTCCTCATTAACACCAGGCAGGAAAGAGTTCAGATTAGTCAGAAACCCGCTAGATTTTAAACTGCTACCAAAGTGCCAGCAGTGCAGTTCAGCCCAAAAGGACACAGTCCTTTATTTGTCCTCACCATGGGGATGCCAATCTCGTTGGTGCCAATGTACATGTCGGGACAAATGACGGATCGAGCGGCAAAATCCACGCGCTTCCCCATCATGTGCTTGCGGAACAGCCCCTCCTTCTTCTCCAACAGCTTTGAAAACAGAAGACAGCAATTAAAGTATGGAAAACCAGATGGATTCTTGCAATGATGAGTGTCATGAAAATGCCCACAGTTCATTCTTTTCTTACTCCATCAGCTCCTCTTTTTTATTAAGACTCCACCTGCTACCCACCTGACGAACACCAGGGTATTTTTCTGTTGTCAGCTTGTCCATGTCACTGTCAAACACGATGTTGACGTGGCTCTGGAGACGTATCCAGGCATTGTACAGCTTATCTGCAATACTCTGGCCTGGAATTGTTGTCAGCACAGAACGGTCCAGAGGTTCACTATCCCCTCCTGTCTCCTACAGAAACAGAAATTAGAAACTTGGACATAACAAAAAATATCTTCTACTTACCAGGCTGAAGCTATAGTATTAATTACAGTATTAAATATAGTAAAAGAAACATTTTTCACCATTATTTTGCACTGGTAGTCAGTCCATGTTAGGAATCACTAGAAAATCCTATTCTTAGATAAAAATAATGTAAATCCAAGAGTTTTTATCCCTTTCTTTTCAGTCTAAAAGCCACTAAATCAGTCACATCCACAAGTCATTGACCTCCTGTTCGACGTTTTAAGAACAGATCTCCATCTAGTGGCCACATCCTGAGTAACTAACAATGTTTCCAAAATGTTTTACACTGCAGAAGTAAATCAAATTTCCCTAAACTGAGCCCAATGTTAAATTCAGTGATACAACTGAATATGGAATGAGGCAAGCTGACATACATTATTATTCACACTATACAACTATGTGAACTGTCAGAAGCAGACAAGTATTGTTACTGATTACATTATTTGTGAAGTTTTGGGTCCTACTCAGACATCAACTGTGAAAAAATAAACTAAATCACAACTGGCTCCAATAGGCTTAGAAGCTGAAGTGGTTTTTTTTCCCTCTTTTCATGTGATGAGATGCTGGCAAAGTTTTATTGTGAACTGTTTGTGCTGCAACTATTTCATTGTCCAGAAACAGGAGCCCATTACGTCTCACATACAGTAATCTAATATAAAAAATCCATGGCTAAGAGAATCTGAGCAAAATGTTTTTTCTCTTTGCACCAGGTAGAAAAGGGCAGAGGGAAAAAAAAAACAAACAAGGCATGGAACATCTCCACCAGCAGATACTCCAAGAGCTCAGGCAAAAACTGTTACAGGAACAGCTTAAACAGGAGCCTTCCTGAACTCAACCCACACATCCAAAAAAGCAATGAATAAGATAACCAGCAACTCTTACTGTTTGGATTTCTTCTGTAATTTTAATTGGCTGACACTGTTCTTTGGCCATGAAAACCAGGAGCTTCCTTATCAGCTGGGCATCTTTCATCACAGCCTGCAGGTTCACAGTCTGCCCGTTCGTGAACAGGCGATCTCCAACACGATTTATGGGGCGGTACCTGCAGCAAACCAAAACTGCTTCAGAAGATCAGAGCCCCTCAAAAGCAGCATGATGGACCTCAAACACTCTAAGCTAAATCTTCAGTGCATGGAAAATAATCCAAACAGTGGGCATTTAAAGATTCATATATTCTACTGGGATAGTCATAAAAGAGGAATGATCCTTAACAAGAAATTCTGTCAGTACTGTGCAGTTATAATATTCTATAATAATTTAAAATACTTATACTAAAATACATCTTTCCCATAATTAGTATTTCAGTCTTCTAACGAACTCACTTGAAGTTACAGTAGAACTTATCATCAATTACTAGTGTGATTTTTACTATTTGAACATTCCACTGACACTTAAGCAGACCAGTGTCTGTACTACAGGAGTTTGGATCTCCAACTCCTGCAAAGGATGCACTAAACCCTGTGATTTCTACAAAATTTTGGGGGGATAAATTATACCTTGAAGGTGGAACCACAAGTAGATCTAAAAAAAACATGTCTGGACTGAATCCTGAACTCTCATGGGGATCCATCCCAGGGAAGAGGTAACGCAGAAAGAAACCTAAAAAGATACAGAAGAAATATAAACTCCTTCTCATTGCAATTGTTTGGGAATCCAAATCCCCAGATGCACTTGGTCAACCACATCAAAAGAATCTGCTAAGTTAACAATATTGAGCTTGTTTAAAATAAAAACATTCAGACATAGGTTAGAAAGAATTGCCATTCTTTTTTTGTCACATACATGGTATTTTAGAAACAACTCTGGACAGAAATATAGATTATAGCAAAAGGAGAAAACAAAACAAGAGGAAGCTACTGACTGTGACTGTTCACAAAACTCCTTTGGATTCTCCTGGCAACTGCAGACATTCAGAGTACAGGCCAACTCAAAAAAGAGACTGAAAATCCATTCTCAGTCTTTAAGCAGTGTAACTGTGGGGTGCAGCACCACAGGAAAATCACACTCCACAAACAAGTTGCGATTTGTGAGTAGCCACAAATTTAGATTAATTGATCAAAGTGTTAACTGAATCCAGGTCTCTGCATTCACTGGCTGCCAGTCCTGCTGTCACAAAACCTATTTTGCAGCCAGGAGCCCTTAAGCAAAAGGCAAAGATTTGACTAGGAGATCATACTGAAAGATCTGTAGATTTGTCCACTAAATGGTACAGAAAACAAATTAATGTTCCTCTTCACAGCCATTACCTTCATTCTTCCACAGAGCCAGGATGTATTCCTTGGCAGTCATTGGTGTCAGGTATCCTCTCTTCCCTAACTGGCTTTCATCAATACCTGAAAAACAAAAAATAAAATAAAAGTAAAATATTTGTACCTGTGTGATCCATCTCAGCTCACAATATAGAATACTTTCCATTTTGTTTCTTCAGCCACAGCTCCAGAGATTTAATCTAGTATTTAAACCACAGCGTAGCAAACGCAAACAAACTCTCTATGCAAACCTTTCCTAAGGGCTAAATAACACACAAAAATGTCTGCTTCAATTCTGTCTCATTGTGTAAAAGATCAAGGATACCAGAGGGAAAAAGAGGTTTAAATTTATTCAGACAATAGGTTAATTAATCCTAGAAAGTGCCACCTACTTTCTTTTTTGTCTTTAACGCTTTAAGAGGAAATTCATTCAAAAGAGTTAGGATTATGTGATTTTCTTTCTGAGTTGGTCATTTTCCTCCTAGTTAATCTTATCTGTAGTTGCTCAGTTTAAAAAATCCAGCAGAAAATCAACAACCTGCCAAAAATGAAGTGCCCCAAAGCCACCTTAAAGTTGACACAGATTATGATGTTGTACTTCTCTTCCTGACACAGACATTTGAAGCTGCCAAAGCACAACAGGCTCTCAAACAGAAATTTAATGGAACTTGGTTCTCTCTGACTCCTGAGTTTACTGGTTTAGTTATAACCAGAATTTTTTATAGATGAATTCCAAGTGCACAGTCACTGCTAAGAATCTGTGCCCCTTAGAAGCAGGGGAGAAGTGCAAACATATTGGAGTAGAAGACAAATATTTCACCTGCTATTTCATCCAGAATGCCTTCCTCTACTGATTTATGGTGCGCTGTAGAAGGGTAGGTCACTGTCAGCTTGCTGTTGTGCTCCTTTCGCACCAGTGATCTCCTGGATCTTAAAAGAAAAAAAAATCAATCAGGACAGGCAGATAAAGGTTAATATAAATACAGCATTTAAGTAGAAATCAACGTCCTCATGTAGTTAAACTTACTTGCAGTTTGGGCATTTCTTTGAACCCATGTGTGCTTTCCAGAACTGTGATATCAGTTTATTTCTACACTCACACACATTTTTGACCTGGTAAAGAAAAAAAAAATCCAACTTAAAAATAATAAAAATAAATTAAAACATGTTATGTGAAGAATCCGCTAAACATTACACAATTAACATTAACTATGAGCATGAACATTATTAGTATCAATGCACACACATCCATGAACTCATTAATTCATGCTTTAATCTGTAGTGTTATTTCTTCATTTTCCCATTTGCTGGAGGCATACATCCCTCAGTGCTCTCCATCCTCTTCTTTCAATTTATTCCATAAAGTCTTTATTTTTCAAGTCACTACTGTAATTTATAGCTTTTCACTGATCAAGAAATTAAACTTGGCTCAATGATCTTAGATTTTTAAATATCTTTTTCACTTATTTGCCTTTACTAATCATGTACATTAAACTACATTTAAATGGAAATTAGAATTCAATTACACAACTCTTCCTAAAAATGTCACTGTAATCAATTCTGCAAGTTTGCTGGATGCATGAGCTCTCAAAATGTGCTCTGTAGCTCCAAACAGTCAGAGCATCATACACAGAAATATCAGCATCTGTAGCTGGTGTACTGACAGCAGTGTCAGATTTTAATATGGTATTTACACCATCAAAACATTTCCCTACACAGACATTTCCCTATTTTCCAGAAACTCAACAGTGATACTAACATGACATAAAATCCTTTTAAATTTTAATTTCATACATTTCCCTCAAAAAAACCTCTAAGACAGTTCAGAACTGGACAAAATCCAGCACCTACAAGGTCAGACAGGCTTTGTTCTGCACATTGCTATTTTAAGAGGATAAAGCCCAAGATTTCAGGATGATCACTGCCTGTACTTACATTTGAACACCGATCTCTTATTTGAGAGCTCTGTAATATTTCCTGAACGTGGCGATTTAACTCTTCCTCAATTTCTGAGGCTGTTGCATCTGCACATTGCTCCACAAACTAAAAGGAACAGAAGAAAAGAAATCGCAGAGAGCCTTGTAGTTATGAGACCATGCACCCCAGAAGGGATGGAGCATTAGACAGCACTTACCCTGTTCAGAATGATTTCAAGGTCATGGACAGCATGGAGCAAGCCTTTCTCCAGCACCTTCAGCTGACTTAGCAGCAAGTGAACCACGGCTCGAGGACAGGTCAGCATGTGGCAATTCAAACAAGAGCCTCGGATCAGCAGGTACAATTTCTGAAAAGAAAGGGGCAAGAAAAGGTTATCCTGGCAGATGTACTGGCTTGCACAGTAAGCACGTAAATACAATTGTTTGGACTAGAAGAAAGTGCTACTCTAATTGGGAAATTGGACTAATGGTTAATTTTAATCATAAAGAATTTGCTTGAAAAAAATTATTTCAACTAAACTCATTTGCAAAGCATGATCTTTAGATGAACTCTCTGCAGGCTGTCTATTTAGACACATGAAACACTTGTGGTATCTACAGCAGCTCTGGAACAAGGCTGCAGCACCATGACTACAGCTCCCAGTAGAAGACAATGTATAAAAACCAGTAAAATGAACCATTCTGGTCTCAATTGCATAATATCCTTCACACAATCACATTCTTCTCAAGGCCTAGGAAATTATCAGTGGGTTTTAGTATCTAACACAGCTCTGTGTTATTATTTAACACAGTTCTCTCACTCTAGCTGCATGCAGCACCTGTGGCCTGAAGACTGGGAATTACTGCTGCAGGATTTTAATTCTTCATCAAGACAGTTATTTGACTGAAAGCTGGAACAAGGCTAGAAGTGGGTACCTCATCTAACTTTGGTCACTTGAAAGTGAGGTTTTGACTCTCAATTAGTAGCCTGTGCAAAAGGCAGCTACTTTAAATGGTGAGATCAGCAACTCAGGAGGAAAATTCATCCCAGCTCAGGTTTGTTAAAAATTGGAAGAGTGGACAGCTGTTCATGTGCAGTAGTTATTTAAAGGAAATGATATTTTTTACTGTGCCATTCATTAAATTAAAGCACAACATCCTACAGTCAATCACATGTTTTAGGATGAATATTCCCCCCTCACTCACCTGTAACTACTGAGTAAAACAATAATTACAACAAAGTGCATACTTTTCAAAAGGTCTATTTGCATTGAACTATTATGACACAAAAACCGCTTTTCCACTACATTTGCTGTTATTACACTTAAAAGAGAAAACAGATCTTGGCACCTTTATTATTTTCAAGCACTGCAACTACCTGACAGCTCGGGCACCACCACCCCTTTGAGCAGCAGTAATTCAGTGTACATACATCGAAGAACAGGGGGTTGTAGACAGTCAGAGGCAGCTCGATGTGGCCGAAGTGTCCGGGGCAGTTGCTGAAGTTCTGCATACAAGTGGCACACACTTCCTTGGAGTCCGGCGGTCCCAGGGCCAAGTCGTACAGTCCATTTACAGCCGGATTCCCCACATTATCCAGGTACTGAGGGTTGGTTATGGGCTTCACACTCAGTTTCCTGACGTTGAAAGGAAAGAGTAAAAATCAATGGCGGTAAACAGCGACTTGATATGCTCTTGTATGGTATAACTAGCATAAACATTTAGGATCTGTGTGATCTTCTCAATTGATGAAAATATCTTTGTGAGAGCATTTTGCGAATGCAATGGGGATGTGTGTATCGTTGATTTCATGATACAATGAGCAAAATCATTCATATCGCAGCAAATATTTATTTTACATCTCTAGCCAATCTACTAGGAATTCACGTAATTTTGTCAGCGTGTCCCCTCCAACGGTGCGAGACTTTGTATAAAGCTCGGCTGCCGCCATCCCGGCGGCTGGGCCACGGCCCAGCCGGACCACATGTCCCAGCATGCCGCGCGCCGCAGCCCGCCGCAGCTCACCGGCGCCCTGCCGCGGGGCACGCTGGGACTCGTAGTGCCCAGCAGCACCCGCACGGCTCGGGATGTGCACACATGGAGCCTCACCTGATCTCCTCGGCCGTGTACA
>VXBR01001547.1:185637-224268 GCA_013400215.1 Cisticola juncidis | reverse complement strand
GGGCGCTGTGGCTGGGCCTGGGCCGGCGGTGCCGCCTCCCGGGCGGGCGGGAGAGCTACCGGTGAGGGGCCGCCAGGAGGGAAGGGCCGCGGGCGGCGGCACCGGGGAGGAATCGACGGACGGGCAGCCCTGGGTGTGTGGGGAGTGAGGCGGGAAAGGCTGCGCAGCCGCAGTGCGGTGCGGTGGCTCGGCGTGGTCGAGGCGGTGCTGCAGGAGGGAGCTCCTTTGCTGGGGTTTAATCTGCTTTTGGACGCCTTTGAAGGGTTTTTGGCGGCTCGGAGCCTCCCTGGCAGAGATTCTGAGCGTTTAAGTGATTCTAAAAGCTGAGTCCTACGAAAAAGCGGATAAGCGCTTCCGCGGCGAAGGCTGAGGGCGCTGGGGCTCTTCAGCTTGGAGAAGGGAATTTTTCATGGAGACCCCGTAACTGATTTCCAGTGTCTGAAGGGGGCCTACCAGGAAGCCAGAGAGGGACTTTTCTTAAGGAATTGTAGTGATGGGAGTAACAAGGAGTAACGAGTACATATCGAGAAATGAGACGTTTAGATTACATATTGGGAAGATTTTTTTTTTTTATTGTAGNAGGAATTCACGTAATTTTGTCAGCGTGTCCCCTCCAACGGTGCGAGACTTTGTATAAAGCTCGGCTGCCGCCATCCCGGCGGCTGGGCCCCGCCCCAGCCGGACCACATGTCCCAGCATGCCGCGCGCCGCAGCCCGCCGCAGCTCACCGGCGCCCTGCCGCGGGGCACGCTGGGACTCGTAGTGCCCAGCAGCACCCGCACGGCTCGGGATGTGCACACATGGAGCCTCACCTGATCTCCTCGGCCGTGTACATCCCGAAGGACACCCCAACCAGCCGCCGCCATGGCACCACTTTGGGCGGCCTCATGGCGAACGGACAACTTTTTCCCGGCCGACAGCTGGTCCCGCTCTCCCGCTGGAAGCGCCGCGCCACGGGCAGCACCACGCGGTCCGTGCTGCGGCGGGGCGGGGCCGGGCGGTACCACCGCCGCGGAGGGGCGGCACCAGCCCCCCCNGAGCGTTTAAGTGATTCTAAAAGCTGAGTCCTACGAAAAAGCGGATAAGCGCTTCCGCGGCGAAGGCTGAGGGCGCTGGGGCTCTTCAGCTTGGAGAAGGGAATTTTTCATGGAGACCCCGTAACTGATTTCCAGTGTCTGAAGGGGGCCTACCAGGAAGCCAGAGAGGGACTTTTCTTAAGGAATTGTAGTGATGGGAGTAACAAGGAGTAACGAGTACATATCGAGAAATGAGACGTTTAGATTACATATTGGGAAGATTTTTTTTTTTTTATTGTAGGGGTGGTGAGACACTGTCACAGGTTGCTCAGCGAAGCTGTGGGTGCCTTTACCCTGTCAGTGTTCGAGGGCAAGTTGGATGGGGCTTGGAGCAGCCTGGTCTAGTGGAAGGTGGCCCTGCCCATGGCTGCAGAGGTGGAACAAGATCTTAAAGCTCCTTTCCAACACCTTAATGTTCTATGATTCTATGGTTTTGTTTAGGGACTGTCTCAAATGAAAAGGCCCCACTTTACTGGCTTATCATTACTCATTTTTGGGATTACAAAATGATACTTAATCAGTTTATGAGACGTCTCAGGAGCAGCTGGAATTATGCAGTGCCAAGGTAAAGCACAGAGCTGAGACTGCACCTTACCAGCCTCTCCCTCAGGGTCAAGGTCAGTGTGCAGGCACTGAAGGACAGAGCTGCAGTAAAGCTTTACTGTTCGGTTGCTTCATGAGCAAACAAGTAAAAGTATTTGAATGTAAACCTTAGTTTGTGTTAAAAGCAGTAAAATGTGATCACTGGTGAGAAAGACTTGAAGCCGTGTCTTTTGTGATACTCAGCAGAGTGAGTCCATGTGTCTGTGAGGAGCTTCTGCACCTCTGGAGAGACATCTGGCCATCATCAGGGCTGATTCACCTGCATCCTTACTCTGGCATTAAGTGCTGTTTTCAGCATGATCCTGTCTCTAAAGCATAAAGTGTCTCTTAATTTTCTTTCTAAGATGCATTGCTTCATGAAAACTACTTTTGAAAAGTTATTCCCCAATATTAAATAATCAAGGGCTTTAAGAGAAGCATCAAATATAACTTTTATGGTAATCATTTGGAGTTAGTAATGGTTCAACATTGCCAGTTACTGTAATGCACTCCAGTTCCCTCTAATGTTTCAGGTAATTCTGACCTGTAGTGTAGAATTTCACTGTTCTGCTTTTGCTGTATTGATGTGACTGCCATAAATTCAAAGCCCTGGTTGTTTTGTAGGAGCTCTTCGAGTAGCGCTGCCCTTGGGAAGACTGTGGACAGTTCACAAGGTAAGATGTCTTCATTACTGGTTCCTTGCATATGTTCTTTAATCTCCAAACAACACAGTGTGTCAGGAGATAAAGGTGATGTAAACACCCCCTTTCTCTTCCTTGCATTTCCTTTCTCCCTCTTTTCATTGTGCATAAATCTCGTGGATTAACTTGATTCCTTACCTCATCCCCAGTCAGCTCCATGAACCTACGTTAGACTGTGGTGTTAAAATCCTTGTTTTAGTTATTTCATCTGGATCAGTTTAACTCAGCAATTTTTGTAGAGTCATGGAATTGCTTGGGTTGGAACAGATCTCTGAGCTAGGGGAGTCCAGCTCTTAACCCATCTCTTAACCCTCTAAACCACATCCCTAAGAGCCACATCAGCTTAAATCCCTCCAGGGATGGTGACTGCACCACTGCCCTGTTCCAATGCTTGACAATTTCTTCAGTGAATAAATTTTTTCCTAATATCCAATGTAAACTTCACCTGGTGCAGCTTGAGGCCATTTGCACTTGTCCTATCACTTGTTGCCTGGGAGGAAGATTGACCCCACCTTGCTGCAACTTCTGGGGTCAGAATTTTCTTTGGGCATCTCTTTGTTTCTAATGACCATTTTAATGTTGTTTCTCACAGTAACTCAAGAAGAAATTGTGCTTCCCCGAAGGAAAACATGGTGAGTGTTTACTTTTGGAATCTTGGGGAAAAAATCAGTGTTAGACAGCTAAATGTAGTCTGTCCACCATGTCTGAAAAAGAAAGTTGAGGTTTCTGTATTCCTTGCTGCAATGTCCCACTAATGGTTTTCCTGCTGATTTGGAGCTTTGTAAATATTCTGGATTCTTACTCTCTACAGATTATGTACACTGCATTCCTGACATTTCTTCTAAAAACACTTACAACAACTGCATTTCTAAGCATGGTTCTATTTCTTTGTAAAAGGTTACATTTGCTAGAGATCTGTAAACCCAAGTTCTTTTGGCTGTTTGCATGTGAATGTGTTTCTTCCAGCAAAATAAAACTTGATCATTGATAGCTAACTGAATAAATCCTGCTTAGAAATCACACAACTGAACAAAACTTATTTTGTTGGGAGCATTTAACTTGGAATTGCATGACTGTACAGCACAAACTGAGTTTATGGTCGAATGGTGTCAGCATGTAAACCTAAAGTAAGGCCAGCTTCACCTAAACACTTTCACTGGCCTTTCCTTGTTTGCTTAAAACAACCAAAGTCTTAAGGTTCCACAAGCACAGGAATCCTGAGATCCCTGGTTTTGGTTTGATTTGTTTTTACTTGCAAAGACATCTTGTAGAGCTCAGAGATGCTCTAAAAGCAGCATCCCAAGGAATTATTTCTGTGTCTCTTCCCTACAGTCTTCCTTTGATAATGTGTTATAAGGAGTAATATGTTATAAGGAGTATAATGTGTTATACAGGAGTAATAGCTGAAAACACAGATGCTCTTCTGGTTTTCCTCAAAACCTTTTTTTTTTCTGAGGTTGTTTAAGAACTGAGACAATTTTTCATGGTTTTATTTTTCTTTGTGAAAAGTGTTGTTTTTTTAGTGCATCAAAAACATTATTTCCTAGAAATGAAAATCCTTCTGGGTGAGGATAATCCTGTGCTTGTTCTCCAAACGATGAAATGTACAGCATTCAAAGTCTGCAGCTGAGTGTTAATCAAACTCCTTTGTGTTTAGGGATAAGCTTGCAGTGCTCCAGACCTTGGCTTCCACTGTGAACAGGGTGAGTGGGCCTGTGGGACGTGGGGTGGGTCAGGTTGTCCATTTTGTGCAATACCCTTGTGCTCAGGAGGCCTTTAATTTCTCCTTTGGCCATAAATGAGAGATTGCACATTGACTTTCACATCAGGGTTTTCCCTTTGGCTCGGGGTGTTTTGCTGTGTCCTTAAAGCCTCATTCATGTGCTAAGAGAGAGCTGCAGTTACCAGAGAAAGCTGCAGTGCTTTGGTAAGGCTTGCATTAACGTAGGGAGCAAATTCCTTCACCAGTTCAGCTTCCCAATCCAGAATGTCCTTCCCAGTCTCAGTCCAGAAAGGCTTTAGAAAGCGCAGTGAGTGCCTGCTCTTGCTGGGCAGAACCTGGAAATGCTGTGATGCTGTTCTTAGATCCCATCTATCTTGAATTCTGGGAATTGAATCCAACTTGCCAAGTCCTATCCGCTTCCCAAGACTGTTGGGGTCCTGCTTGCTTTGCAGGGCACTAAGAAAGGACCCTTTTTTGTCATCATGTTAGTCTCCATGTGTATGTATATTGGAAATATTTTTAAACTATTTCTAAACAAGGCTAAGCCTATTTGAACAAGAGAAACTTTGTAAAATGTACATTTGGAGTGGTTATAATGGAAGAATTCATTGTGCTTTAAATTCCCTGAGGCAGTGCGTTGTGCCTGTGCACATAACTCTGAACTTTACAATGCTGGGCTCTTCTTTCTACAGGATCCTACTGCTGCTCATTACATGTTCCAGGATGACCCTTACCTGATGCCAAGAAATGCAGTTAATGCTGTAGGTATTTCCTTTCACATCCTTCAGAGCTTCCCTCCTACCTTCTTCTAGGCTGTGTATACTCCTGCCTAATTGAAGCCTGGTTTTGATTACAAAAGAAAATGAAGTTTCATTGCTTTCACAATTTTCTCTGTAAAATGAGAGATGTTTTCGAGCTCGAGGTAGCAGTGCAGCATATCAGATGTCTGAATTGTGTCCCTTGACTAAGTATCAAGGAAGTAGAATACAATGGCATTTAAAGAATAGACATACTGGCATGAATACCAGAATTTTATCTGGAATTTTGTCCCTGTGATTCTAGTAAGTTGAAAATGACACAAGTTTAATTTGATCTCATCCAAATGTTCATTGTTAAAGAAAATGTTTCTCCTAATTTTCAGCCTTGTAATTTGTTTATTTTTCCATCTTGTTCTGTCTCATTTCTATGCAGCGTCTGTATTCATTGTCAAAGGAGTCTGGGAGAAATGCTGCAAAATACATCATAAAGAACTTTCCTCAGTATTTTGACAAGACTTTTGCAGAGCCCAACGTACCAGTAAGCTTTCTGCTTTTCTTCATTGTGTTTGTGCTTTGTCAGTCAAATCAACTGTTGAACTGTTCCAAAACTAAGATAAAAGGGTCACTTTTAAACTGTTTTGCAGACAGTATGAACACAGTACTGTTATTCCCATTATGTTTTTGTAGTGGACGTTTTTCCTTGGGAATTCAGTATCATAGCAGGCTCTTGAGATAAAAGTAAGAAAAGCAGTGTTGTTTAGATGTTGCTTCCTGGCACAAAGGTGGGGGATGAGGATGTGTGTGGTCCTTCATCACCAAAAGGACTGCTGCTGTTGGGCTGCAGGCAGTGTTGGGTGAAGAATAAGGATATCTGGGGAAGTTTGAGCTTGTGACCATTTCC
This sequence comes from Cisticola juncidis, assembly GCA_013400215.1. Lineage (NCBI taxonomy): Eukaryota > Metazoa > Chordata > Aves > Passeriformes > Cisticolidae > Cisticola > Cisticola juncidis. The sequence goes on along the minus strand of VXBR01001547.1, from coordinate 218,527 downwards.
GTGTTTGCTTTCAGTGCCTGATGCCCGAGACTCTCACACCTCGCACGGAGGGAGTGAGTGAGGAGGCCCTGAGGGAGCGCATCCACCTCAGGATGGTGAAGGAGTCTGTGGACATGTTTGATCAGCTCCTACAGGCAGGTATGTGGCCACCTGCCAGCTTCTGTGAGGGAGCTCTGCTTAAATGGTGCCAAAAACACTTCACAAGCTCTGCAGACAATTTTGTGACTTCGTTACTCCTTTCACAACTGATTCTGGTCTGGTGAACTGGTTCTCTAGAATTACTGGAGAATCTTAGCCACTGCTTGTCTGACACGTCACTTAGGTGATAAGGAAAGCAAACAATTTCTTGAACAGGAAGCAGATAAAATACTTCTGTTGGTTTTGAATCTGTTTCATGGAAAGTGAAGCATGTAAAGTGTTCTTCACAGCAGGGTGTATCCTATGAGGAGTTATAAAGAGCACTAGAAATTTCAGATGCTGTGTTTGCTTGTGCTGCTTCACAGTTCTGGCTGTCACTTCCTTCTCCTACTTGGTCAGGAAAACTCTACCCCTTCAGTGGCTTCAGTAGCCAAACATACTCCAGTCCAGTGTTACAATTGTCTCCCTTGATGAGTGGGTTTGTGGCAGTGCTGGTGTCACAGCAGGGTTTGGGACTTGCTAGAGAGTGTCTGTGTTGGAAGAGAGCAAAGTGGTGTGCAGAGGTTGAATGGTGAGCTCTTTACCTTCTCTAACTCATAAATTCTCATTTTCTGAAGGTACCCCCGTATCTCTGGAGACCACAAACAGCCTTTTAGATTTGTTATGCTTCTATGGAGATGGTGAACCTACTCCTGAAAAAGAGCAGGAAGAAAAAGAGGATTTGGAAGAGCCAGGGGTATGGAAAACTTGTTGATGTGTTTTTTTATTCATTTCTTTCATACATAGTGGGAGTATATCAACGTGGCATCAAGATTTTTGTACTGTTTGCATGGGAGATGCAATGAGGTGGATCAGATGCAGTCAACATTCCCAGGAGATACTCCTGTTATAAAAATCCATGACTGATCTAGTAGCAACCATAGTGTCTGTAAAGCTGTTAATATGTTTAATAACATCATTCTCAATCTATTTATTGCTTTCTGAATGTTAATGATAGAAATTATTCTAGTATAACCCATTAAAAATACCTTTGGTCCATACTGCTGAACTTCTTTTGTTAGCAAATCATGTCATTTGATGTTAAATGACAATTTAACTCTGAGAAACTTGTTTTTGCAAAAATCTCTCCAGGAGGCTGCTTCAGAACAGAAAGCTCCAAAGAGACAATTTCAGAGAGGTTCACAGTCATCTGGCCCCAGATGGAGGTATAGAAAATGTTGCCTATATTCCCATATTCCGTGGGTTGAGCGCTTGTATGGTTGTTAGAGAACAGACCTGAGTGTTTTAGCAGCCCATGCTCACAGGTATGGTTATTTGTTAAATAAACCTGTCTTTGCTGATCTTCTAAAGTGTTTGTGGAAATCTGTGTAGGTAATTGTAGACTAGTTTCAAGTGTCACAAGTGTTATATGTGAATGTCAGTCTTTGGAGGTTCAGCCCTTATTTTGTTCTGCATCTTGAATCCTTCTCCTAAGGGTATCTTTTATTTGATTCTTTACATTTATCTTGTTCATTCGTTCTAGGGAGAACAACCATGCTGAAAGGATATTTAAGATAATGCCAGAGAGGAATGCACACTCCTATTGCACCATGATCCGTGGCATGGTGAAGGTGAAGTTATTCTTCGGTGCTGGGTTTTTTTTCAGCTTTTGTGGGATCTCACATAGTCAGAGATTGTTTATTTTTGTTTTTGCAGCATGGGGCTTATTCTAAAGCTTACGACATGTACATAGACCTGCTGAATGAAAGGCACAAGGGTGAGTTGTACCTGGCTGTACCTTGTGGTCCCCTGAGTGCAGCAGGCCCTGCTGGGCCCAGGAGAGTTTGTCCATGGCAGTGATGATTGGCGCAGGGGTACGGACCTCAGCTGGATCATGGGAGCTGAATGCAAACTGGCAATTCCAGGACAGCTGGCGTGTGGCTGGCTCCCTGGAAACGGGTTTGCATGAGACTTTGCCACAAACTGAGCCATGCTAGAACAAACTCTTTCCTGTAGGCTGTAAGTTGTCATTTCAAATGGATTATCTTACATTTTCCAGCTGATGTGCACACCTTCAATGCCCTGATCAGAGCAGTCCCATATCTAAAGGAGAGATTCGTAGAAAGATGGGAATTAGCCAAGGTAAGGAGGGTAGAGCAAAAGAGGTGGGGAAGTGGTGAGAGTGTGGGCTCTTTTACTAATAAGGGTCTGCCTTTATTAGTAAAATTTTGCAGTTGTTGGAGGACCAAAAGCAAGAACTTTGTCCCCAGATACTAATCTGCTGTAAATGAAGTACAGAAGTTTAAATAGAAGTTTAAATAGAAAAGCTGACTGTGGAGGAGTGACAAATGTAAAAAATCCATCCTTGCCTTTGCAGAGTGATTTGCCTTGTGAAAATGTAACTGATCCAGGAACTGCCTGGACAGAACAATTGGGGAAATTACTGCTGGGAGACAAAATAAATGAAGAATTTTAGATAAAAACTCAATATTAATTCATAGTGTTGTGACAGAGATGAAATTTTGAGTTTTAGTGAAACATCAGTTAGGAAAAACATTATGTAACTATAAAATTATCCCATCATGTTCTAAAGACGATTGTCCAGGACTTATTCTGATGTAATGTAGCCTTGGGTTTTGGTCATTAGAAATTAGACTGTACTCCCTTAATAAATAATCACTTAAAGCAGAGTTGTTCACTTGAAGGGGGTGAGAAGGATTAGGTTGAGGAAATGTCACGTAACCCACCTGAAAGCTGAACTGTGATCCATAACATGTGAAGCACTAAGGATTTGGGGTTTTGTTTTAAGGAATTCCTGACTCACATGGCTCAACAGAACGTGCAGCCAACTCTGCTGACTTTTAATTCTGTCCTGAAGTGTTTGAGAAGATGTGGTGGTGTGGGCAGAGCAATGTCTTTGTTGGTATTAAAGGAAATGGAAGCACTTGATATAGGTAAGAGAACCAAAGTATTTATTATGTGCAGTGATTATGATATTCCAGTGCCACCTTCAGAACAAAACAGTTGATGTAGGAGTTGAGCACCACACAGCACAGTGGTGATTCCCTGATTCCAGGGGAGATGTACTTCACAAGCCACCCAAACCAGTTCAGATGTATAGATCTACATCTCTACAGAAAAAGGCTTTTGATCTAGATGATGATTTTTCCTTCCAGTATTGCAGAAACAGAGAGTATCTGCATAATTCATTTGATGTCTTGTGGGGTGTGCTTTGCCCCAGTAACATGCTTGTTGATAAACTAAAGATTACATTCATGAGCAGAAGGAGAACTAGCTATGAAGTATTTTTTCTCTTAATGTAAAGCAGGGAAGCTTGGCTGCTCCTCCATAGAAATAGGATGCTCCAGCTGCTGGTCCAGTGTTGGATGTCACCACTCCCAGGCGTGTGCATGTGAGGTCTGATCCAGCATTAGGGTGGGCGGGGAGAGCTGTTAGAGATATTACAGTGAGTTTGTGCATGGTGCCTGCCTGGAGGAGCAGCCTGTGAGTTAGACTGTGAGTTAGACAGCCTGTGAGTTAGAGCTGTGGCACAAAGCCCAGCCAGGAATGTTGCAGTAACTGCAGTGATTTCTCTTCCAGAGCCCAGCCTTGCCTCCTACGATCATCTCCTCTCCGTGTATTACAAAGGAGGTACGAGCCCCATCGGCCAGGCCGTGAACCTGCCTTATGTGGCAGCTGCTCTGGTGCTTTTCACGTGTGATGGGTGAAGGCACTTCACTCATGGATTGAAAGACCTTTTATGGGTGTGATCTCAGTGTTCCCTGTGCTGCCTGATTCTGCTTAGGTGAAAAAAAAGGATAACCTCATGCAGGGAGGCTGGATCTGACCACAGTGTGTGTGAGTTCATACTGTGCCGCTCACAGGGATGAAATTGCACAGGGAGTTTGTTTTCCTGCAACAGTTCTGGACATTGGAGCTGTCACAAAAAACAGTGGTGTTAGAAGGCAGGAACCCAACAGATCTCACACCCACAGACCTTTGGGCGTAGGAAGAGAATAGGCAGAGTTGCCATAACTGCAGTCCTTGTGTTTTAAGAAATGTAAAGGAATTACTCTGGAGTCTCTCTAAGTTTGGTTCTGGGGTGGTTTTTTGTTTGTGGGGGGTTTTTTGTTTGTTTTGTTGGGTTTCTTTGTGTTCCCTTTTAAATTTTTGTTTGTTTATGAAACGCTTTGCTTTTTCCAATGCAGCCTTCTAACAGACAAACTTCCAGGCCTGTTTGATTCCTTGCTAGAAAGCACTTTTATCTTTCTGAATCTGCCCTGCTGTCCTGTGGAAATCTGGCAATAGCAGGGCAAATTTTAGAGCAAATTCAGTTGCCAGCTGGTGTGGAACACCACAGAAATTACATTTGTTTAAAATGATGTTGCTTGTTCCCAGTTTCATATTGTATTTGCAAACTGATGCTCTTCATTAAGGAAGTGCTTGGTACAACTGAGATGTTGTTTGTCTCTTTGTCCCACAGTTGATGCTCCATCATCAGACATGATTTCTGAAGTGGTACATGAGGTTGAAAAGCGAAGTTTCACTGCCCAGGACCCTGATGATGGTAAGGACTTCAAGCCTGGGTGAAACGGGACCTGTGAATGTCAGGTAGTTTTAGTCAGCTAGGATAAATGCGTGCAGCTTGTTTCTCTCATTCCCTTCTGATATTTCTGGAGACAAAGAAAGGCAAAATCCAGTGCTGGGAATTGTGCTGTGTATTGCTGCACTGGCTTGTGTGTGGAAGCAGGTGTGTAGCTTGTGTGAATGAGCATTTTAAGGCCATGTGATAAAAAATCCTAGAGTTATTTGCAAGATCAGTTTAAGGAGGAGCAGTTTGATGAAATGATGCACATCAGGTGAATGGCCGGTTTTTGTTGTAGGTGTGGTGTGAGCATTCCTATTTTAGTTCTTCCTAATCCTGTTGAGAAAATTTTCTGAAATAAAGCTTCATGGTAAGCTGGAGTGTGGGTCTGTAGGAAGGGGATATCCTGAACATCCCATGTGTTACAGGCTCATTCTGCCATTTGTATGTACACAGCTTTGCCCTGGGAAGTTGATAAGCCTTTCTCTAAATTTGGAAGCAGATGCAGCTTCCATCTGAAGACAGGTTTGGCAAAGAAGGTCTCTAGACATGGGGTTGTTAATGGAGTGTTGAAAGCTACTCTTTATCAGCTTCCTTTTTGTCTTTGGAAAGTCAGAATGTTGTACCCCTCCTTCCTTTGTTTCTGTCTTGCTAGGTGTGTTAAAACTGTTTCTTTCTGTGCTCTAAGTTGTTGCTAGAAGTGTATAAAATACCCCACCCAACTCATGCCATGCCAAGGACTACAAAGGAAGCGAAGAGCTCTGATATATATACATATATATATATATATATATGCAAAGGAAGTGAAGTGCTCTGCTATATTGTCAAACTGAGCTACAGATTGAGTTTCTAATTGAACATACCTCATCCATCGCCTGGAGGGTGGGTTAATGAGCTCTTTTATGTCTCCTTGGAAGGTTGAAGTTAACAGACTCTTGTTTGCTCCCTTCCAGCCAGCTTTTTCACCACCGCCATGCAAGTGGTAAGTGCCTCTTCCTTGCCATCAGAATTCCTTTGAGTCCTTCCAGCTGTTGGAGAATTGCCTATGAGTTTGCATCCTGTCATACAAGGTTTAGCTTTCAACATCTCCCATTTTCATCTGTGCTCATCACCTCCTGTAACTTTCTGCCATAATTCTGCAATTCTTTGCTTGACTCCTCCCTAATTGATAATTTATATGACTGTGACATGTGCATGTACCTCTGTGAGTCTTGTGAGCTACATTTGGTAACAGCTTTCAAATCTGACTGGTTTCTTGCAGTGCTGTGAACTGAGGGAAATCAAGCTTGCCTATCAGTTAAATAAGGCACTGGAGAACGGAGACAACTGGAAATTCTTGGATATGAATCGGTCAAACAACTATTGGTGAGTGAAGTGGAGGTTACATTCAGCATCTTGGATGTTGACAGCTTCAATACAAACTAGGATTCAGACACTGATCACCAGCTGGTTGTTGTACATCCAGGGAACTTGCTCCTTTATAAGAACAGTGATTGCTTAGGATTTATTTTCAGTTTGTGGCCTTTGAACTGAAATCCAGTGTCTTGGAGCATTAGTTTATCTCAACACCCATCCAACAACTAGAATAACCAGTTGTGGGTTCTACCATTCTGTTGTGCACCCTGGAGGGCAGCTTTGGAGGTGACACCAAACAGCATCACTTCTTTGTGTAGGGATATTTTCCTAGCCAGTGCTAGGACTAAGGCTTGTCTTGTGAACTTGCACAAGTAGCAAGGTTAATTTAGTTCAGTTCTTATTTCCAAAAGTTGCATTTGAGACAGAGTCAGGTACCTTAAAACTGGCAGCAAGCAGCAAGATTGCTTTGTTTAAAATGTATTTTAAAATACAGTTCTGCCTAATGAGTTCTGCCTGTAATCTAGTCAGCATTAAGCTATTGTAAGAAACACTGCTGCTTTTCTGATTGCAGGGAGTGTTGCAATCAGTAAAATCAGCACACCATCATTTCCTGGTACTCCTGTATGGTTTACTTGATCTAATCATCACTGAATTAGGACCTTTTTTCTCTCTAGGTCAAAATTCTTTTCATTGTTGTGCATGATGGAACAAATTGAGGTGGTGTTGAAGTGGTACAAAGAAATGTCACCTTCAGTAAGTGTGTACCAGGGTAAGAGCTGCAGAGCTTTTGCATGGAGAAATTGAACAGTCACAGGTGACTGAAATGATTCTCTCCCTTCATCAGCTCTTCTATCCCACTCCTAAAAATATACTGGACCTCCTTCAAGCACTGGATGCAGCCAACCAGTTGGAAGTGATCCCTTCAGTCTGGGAAGGTCAGTGATGGCCACAGGGCTTCATGGGCAGTTTGTCTGACATCCCAGGAGCAGTGCAAAGCTGGAGCTAGTTTGGAAACTTCCCATTGCTTAGAGTAGCCATGATAAGGTGCAGTGCTTGCCTGTGATATTGAATCACCTGGACCCTCTGCAGGTCCTTGGTTAAGACTGATTAAGATTTAATCTGCCCCCCCAAAAAATAAAAAGAATGAGTCACTCCATTCAGCAGTGGTGGAGGGTTCTGGCTGCAGGGGCTGTGGGCCTCACTCCAGCTGCAGATCAGGTCCATGTTCCCCCTGAGGACTGGGGATTGATGTTACAGACAGTGCTCTGTGTGTTGTCCCCTCCCTGCTGTGACAGGGTCAGGATGGTCAGTGCTGGCCATTATCAGGGGGACTAGTTGGGCTGTCACCCAGAAATGTTGAGACCAGCAGGGGAGGGAAGAAGAAATCAGATTAGTTCATGTATTGGGATGGATTTGCACAGGATCTGATAAGGCAGGGAAAGAAAAGGAACTCAGTGTGGGCTGCTCAGTCACAGAGAATGGCTCTGCCTTGTTAAACTGTGCTGACCACATTGCCAGGCTTTGGGAACAGGGGTGCCAGTCACACCCACCAACTGCTGCCTCTCTAAACAGATGTGAAACAGCTGGGGTTTAACAGGAGACATGAGCTGCTGGAAGAGTTCTTGTCTTTGATGAGCAGGGACCAGCACCCCAGTGAGGTAAGGAAGCTGATAACACCCAGGGACAGCTGAGCCCCACACAGCTGCTTGACTGCTCCTCCCCTGTGAGATGGAGGGAATGGGACAGCAAAAGGGCAGAACTCAAGCTCTGTTACCATTTCCTGTCACAGGCAGTGTTCAGCCATCTCTATCCAAGGCTCCTGGAAAGCTCTTGTATAACAGTTTTTTGGGAAGTCAAACACCATCACTGCAAATCCCCCATTCCTCCTTTCCCCAGCTTTATCTGCTGAGCGTCACACCCTGTGGGCTGAACTGTCCCTGGGGTCATTGAGGGCTGCCTGTCCCACAGGTGTCCCCTCCCAACTCTTTGTTGTCCCACAAACCCTGTGCACCCCCAGCCCACTCCCTGGAGCCTTGATGATCTTGAAGCGCTGCCCAGCAATAACAAAAATATCCCTGTGTTATCAACACACTTTCCATCTTAAATATACAACACAGCCCCAGAGAAAGAAAGGATAAACTGAAGAAATTTAACTCTATCCCAGCCAAAACCAGCACAGAAGCTCAGTAGAGAGCAGAGGTGTCCCCCCAGACTGTTGGTAAATTCTGTATCCCTGCTCAGTCCTAGAGATACAGTTCCAGTGAATCTGCCACTGCAGATTCCCAGATCCATGTGAGTTTATCCAGCTAAATCCTTTGGATTATCTTCAACCTATAAAGAAACCTCAGACTAACAGAGCAGGATCCCTTCTTTTCAGGGTTTGGAGAAGTAATGCAGCCCAGCCAGCCCATCTCTGGGGAAGAAGTTAGAATTCCATCTAACTCGGCAGAATTCAGGGATATTTGCCAAGGATTTCATTGCAGTAATTGCTTTCTCTGGCTGCAGGGTGTTGGAGGCAGATACAGTTGTCCCTGCAAGGCCACCTTGGAGCTTGCCTAGTGTGGACAGTTGTCCTGACAGAAGTGACAGATTTCAGGGGTAATAACTGTTAATTCACAAATCTAAATCACATACAGAGCAAACCTGTAGGAGCTGCGGGAGAAATTGCCCTGAGAATCTTCTGTTAATCTCAGAGGTTCTGTTTTTCACAGCACAATGTTTTCACAGATTCAGCAGGTGTTTGCCAACTGTGCTGAGGAAATCAAAGCTGTCCATGAGTCTGCTGGGCCGGGGCAGGTCCCGCTGGAGTGGACAGGGAGTGCTCTGGGCCATGTCGTGGTGCTGTTTGCCAGGGCTGGGAGGACCCAGGATGCCTGGTACGTGTGGGCTCTGAGCCCTGGGCCTGCTGACCCTGCAGCTCAAGGCTTAGTCACAAAAAGCAAAAGCTGATGAGCATGCCTTGGAGTGCCAGTGCAGACAAAGGGAGGAGATAAAGCAGCAGGGAATGTGATGGGGTTTTCTTTGTTATTGTTCCTTCTTGACACCAAGTTACAGTTGTCTGTCTTAAAAATGGTTTAGTGACTAATGTAGTATCTGGTGTAGAATTTTGTACAGCTGCTTTTGGCAAGGTGTGATCTGACAATCACTTCCCTGAACACTGCTGAGTGCCCACAGCTCACCATTTTCTGATGTTTAGAACTCATTGGAATTCAAATTGATAAAGAGATTAATTAGTTTAATTAAAATTTTAATTAGCAGCAGCTCTAGTTAAAACTCTAAATAGACTATTTTTAGAACTGTAATAGCTAGAATTCACTGTCCTACATGCTCTGAACTTGAAGTAGAGGTTAAAATATCTAGCTTCCAGTTTAAAGTTCTGAGCTATTTTCTGTTAAATACAGATGTTCTGTGTACAGTGATTTATTTGAAACAAAAAAAGTAGCAACAAACGAGTGTTTTAAAATACTAGAAATAGGTAGTATTTTAAAGGAAAATGGCCACCAGCTACACTTATCATTTTCTGCAGAGTTTAAGATACTTTGTGTTAAACTAATCAGTGAAGATAGCTGGTACAGATTGCATTTGCAAGGATCCAGTATGGGATTCATGGGGAAGATTGTTTCATTCATTCATTTCTTCATTCATTTCATGAATTTGAGCTTACTTGTGTTTCAGTGGAGGCTCATCCAAGAGCATGATTATCTGTCTGTTCCTGTTATGTTGGATTTTTTAATTATTACTTTGTTTTCTTTTGAATAGGAAAATGATGGAGTGTTTCCAGAAAATCAATAGGATTCCCACGTAGGTATATTTAGGTTCTTTAGTTGCTGAATCTCCCCTTTGGCTGAGGTCCTGAATTTCTGTTACAGGATGAAGGAATAGTGTGGGATGAAAGGGACTATTAAAGGTCAGGTAGTCCAACTTCAGCTGTAACTGATAATAGTGGTTCATTTACTTTCAGAACATGAATGTGTCCCTGTGAGCAGAGCTGTTTGCTCACCCAGTGAAAATACTCCAGGAGCTTTCTGTCTCAAAACACATTGGAAGTGCAAAGTGGGAGGGAGTGAAGTCTCTGAAGCTGTGGGGCACTGATGAGCTCAGCAGTGCCAATCACTCTGAGCAGGACTCCCAAGCGTCTCACTTCCCACATGCTCAGCAGTATTCCAGTATGCTCCTAACCAAGCACAGGTGTTTCACAGGTGCTGGATTTCTGAAGAAAAGTAAATCAAATTCTAAAACTTAGGTGGTTCCCTGTTAGACTACACCAGCTTGTTTGTCTCAGGATTCTGGAGGAGAGAAATGTTTGAAGTAGAACATAACTTGTAAGGAATAGTAATGGGTTTTGTTTGGGTGTGTGTTTTTTAAAATGAAGTTGCAGCTTTGCCCCACTGAACACCACAAGGGTGTGTGGTACCAAAAGCTACAACCCTAGTGGCTCTCTGTGCCTGCTCTCTTCTGCTGGGACAGGAATTACCTTACCACAAGGCCTTCCCTCTGTACCAGAGGTGAAGTTCCTGGCAGGAGCAGAGATGGACTGGTTGGTCTGAAAATGTCACCTTTTCTCCCTCTCTAAAGCACAGGCTGTAAATAAATGGGCACCTCTCCTGTGACCCTGATAACAGTCACCCTTTGCCTTTGCAGGGACAAGGTGATGGACGAGTTCTTGAACTGTGCTAAGCAAACCAATTGCCCGGATGAGGCAATTAAGATGGTAAAGCTGGCAGCATCCCTTGGGCTTCCTTCATCTCAAAGGCTGAAAAGCAGGATGGAGGAGGAATTTGAACTCTCTGAACCACAGAAGTAAGTTGGAATTAATTCAAGTTACTGCTACAGTAGACAGGGTCTTGGAGGGGCACTGCCTTTGGAAAGGCTTCTCTGACAAGGGAGCAGACAGCTGCCTTCAGAATGATGGGCTGGTGTGTTGACTCCAGCACTGAAATGGCCCCTCAGTTATTGACTCCATGCTGTATCCATCCCTCCTAGCAGGGAAGGGAATTTCCCGTGGTGGGGTTGGCCTTATGCAGTGCCCACTCCTGCCATCACCCTTCCTTCCCAGAATCTTTGCTAGCTGGGTCTGGCTGCCTGCAGGCACCGCTGCAGCCCAGTAAGAGCAGGGGGGTGCCACAGGCTGGCCCTGCTTGGGGCTGCCACATTCTGAGGGGTGGTCACCTCTCACTGCACTGCTCCAGGTGATCCTCAGATGCTGATCTGGCCTTGAGGGACCACAGTTTGGAGGGAGCTGTGCTCCGAGGGAATAAACACCCCTGACAGCCAGCTCACCACTCTGAGGGGAACTGAAGTTCTGAGTTCTTCCCCCAGATGCTGGGTGCGCTTGTCCTTTGAGGACAGTGGGCATTGGACAGCCCATAATGTTCTCTGTGTGTTGTTTTGGGATCTCTTTTCAAGCAGTGACTGATGACTGATCTGTTTGACATCACAGGAAGGCTCTGCAGGCTATCAGGTGGGACGGTGACAGCAGCGACAGTGACAGCAGTGACAGTGACCGTGAGTAGCTGCCCCTCTTGGGAAAACTGGAGCAAAGGTTGCCGTGATCCCAGGAGGCTTTGGAAGGAGTGCAGGTACTGAAGGAAAGGCTGCTGGGAGCTGCTGCAGCACTGAGGAACACCCCGAGGGTTCTGACACGGGACCTGCTTGGCCAGACACCGTTCTCAGGTGCCAGCTGGAAGCTGTTAGATCTTCCTGGTACTGTGGAACACAGCGTGGGCTGCCCCAGCTCTGCTCCCCAGCACCCCTGCAAGAGCTGGCTCCTGATCAACAGCATCCCTGAGGGGGGAGGGCTGCAGGGAGAAGGGTGCTGTGCACCCTGGAGGCTTCCATGGCTTGAACAGGACTTCTTGTGGGCCTCCTGTCACTTCACCATGCACCAGAAGTAAGTCCTTTCCATCTACCTGCTGAACTACTTAAATACCAAGTTTAGTCTGGATATAAACCCTGAAGTAATGCAATACTCAGCACCTGTGGTGGTATTCCTCATCTTTTGGTGTTTTGGGACAGGTGTTGGAGTATAGATGTTAAATTCCACTTTGTACAGCTGGAGCCTGGCTCTAATAAATGGCTGACATTAAGCTGGCTGTGTTCTAATTTTTTGAGCAAAAACTGTGGTTGAACCAAAGTTTGCCTTCCTGGTAGGAATACCTGGAGTTCTAGAACTACAGCAGAGCAGCTGTGACAAGAAACCTTCCAGGGCAGAAATCCAGGACAGGATGGGCTCTGACACCAGTTTAGAACATAGCCTGTAGTCAAAGATGTGTTCATTTTTTTTAATGCTGTACATTAATAAATCACATCAGTGAATTTTGGCTTTCTTGCTCCTTTAAAGAAGTAAATTAGAGTTTTAGCTCTTCAGGTCATGGAGAAAGACTGGGCTTTGTACTGCCCAGCTGTAGGTGATGTTTAAACAGGAGACTTAAACAGCAGGAAGAAGTGGTTGAAGTCTTGTTTTATTCAGCTGACAAAGTGGCAAATGATTAATGGCTGGTTACAAACATTATTTTGGTTGGATCACAAGCCCACTTGGTACGATGGGGAAACATTAATTCTTACACAAATTGTAAGGAAGCTTCCTGAAGTTGGTTGTCAGGACAACTTAAAACCAATAAAAATACAACAGATGGTGAAATTAAATACAGTGCAAGGAAACAAGACGGGTACCCGTGCTTTGATTTACCGCTTCCAGCCCCTGCCAACAGCTCTGTTTGAACCCTCAGGAGATGGTGGGATTTCCCTGTGGCACAGAACAGCTGAACTGCCTGCACAGCTCCAATCCAGCTCACTGCACCTGAGTTGTTCCCAGCCCCACAGCACTGGCGTACGCTGTCAGGATATCCACGATCTGTTTGGTTTCCAGGGTCATGCGCGCCTCCGTGAGCCAGTCGTGTGCCACCCTCCTGGGCTCTCCCCGTAACTGGTTGACAAATTTGGCCGCCAGCTCCAGGTCTCCGTGCTCGATGCAGTAGGAGGCGTAAGACAGTAACTTAAACGTGTCGAGGTCGTCGGGGCTGAGCTCGGCCGGCGGCTTCAGCTGCTGGGGGTGGAACACCAGCAGCGACTGCAGGTAGGACAGGAAGTACTGGTACAGGCTGTTCCTGGTCTCGTCGATCATGGCCACGCGCTTTGCCAGTTTTTGCACCGTGTGGAAGCGCGCCCGGAGCGCCTCCTCGCTGTACACGCCCCGCGTCAGCGACTCCTGCGGCAGGGCTGCTGTTAAGGCCTCCGTGAAGGCGTTGTCGGCACAGCTGGCCTTGATGGCCTTCACCGCGCTCCCCAGCGGCTCCGTGGGACTGTCCCCCGTGCCTGACCTCATGCAGAATTTGAGAGCTTCCACGGAGAGCCACAGCTGATGGGCCTTCCTGGCCTCCTCCTCTGCTTCTGCATGACCTGCAAGGGAAGCCAAGAGGGGCTCTCAGTTGGGCACACGTGGCTTTGAGAACAAGCAGCAACAGCCGTCCCTCTCCACCCTCTGCTTCCCAAAGCAGCCGCCCCCTCAGCACATGCTCTAAAACAAGTCTGTCTTACAGTTTAGAGTAGAACAAGACACCTTTTGGAAGAACCACCTTGGACTTGCTCATGTGCCCAGCAGTGTGAGCTACATGCCTTAAGCCTGGGTTTAGACACCCGAGTCTGGGCAAGGGGCCTTTACAGAACACAGCTTTTGTCTTTAGAGAAAGAAGAATTCAGTGCTCACTCTCGACTGCTTGCTCAATTCCCTTCAGCCTGGCGTAGGCAGTGTTTATATCCAAGGTGAAGTTGTCAAGCTGTTCCTGAGTAAGGCGTCTGAACTGCATCTCCTGTTCACTGAGCTTCTCCGAAAGGTTCTGAAACACAGTGCAATACAAGAAACAGAAACAGCTGTTTAATATTTGCCTTATTTTTAAGACACATTTTTATAAATCTGTTGTCCTTGTTAGGGTCAATGGAAACAGTGAATACAATATTCCAGTAAGAAAATACCTTATTGGGGTGAATTTAACAGTCACTGCACTTGTGTCAAAAATTAACCACCAATAGCAAAAGCTTTTCAGACCAGAATAAAACCTATACACTGAGGCACTCTATCACCTCCCCAGCCCCCATTTCAGTCCCCTGGAACGTGGTTCAGGGCTCTTGTCATACGAAACATGTGCTTTGCAAGGGTTTAAATATCCCTTCAATTCCCCTGGGGACTCCTCTCCCTTACCTGCTCAAATTCCACCTTCAGGTCCTGCTCCTGGATCTTGAGCACGTCTCTGAGGTGGTCGGTGTGGGCGGCAGCCTGGCGCCGCAGCTGGGTCCGCATTTCGTTCTCCATCACCTCCCGCACCTCTTCCACCTGCACACACACAGGGGTGCAATGAATGCACTGCTGCTGCTCAGCTGCTCCTCACACTGCTGCAGTGTCACACCAGTGATCACTGGGGTGCATGGCAGAGAGGGGCACTGACACAGCCTTACATCCTAAAGACCTGCACAGGTCCAGTTTTACAGCTGAGCCTTTTCCTAAAGGTGTTAAGGAGCAGATTCATGGTTTGCCATGTGAGTAACTGCTGGTTACTCAGTAGGGACTTAGTGCAGCTATCAAAATAGTGCATAAAAATACAGAAACTTGTCAAATTAAACACTTTTGGAAGCTGGTTTATAAATGAGCTTCCAAAACAAAGAGAATTTAACTTTTCCCTATGTAGCACTATAATGGCCACACAAGGTCAGACCCAACAATGAAATTCTCAGTGAGGGTGGTGAGGCACTGGCACAAACTGCCCAGAGAAGCAGTGGCTGCCCCAACCCCTTCCCAAGGTGAGGCTGGATGGGGCTTGGAGCAACCTGGTCTAGTGGAAGGTGTCCCTGCCCAAGGCACGGGGTTGGAACAAGATGATCCTGAAGATGCTTTCTAACCCAACTCATTCTAGGATGGATTTTGATCCAATAATCCTATCTCCAGCTTGAAAACAAGTAACTTCACATAGTCATTCCCTGTATAACTTTAACATTCTAACTTTGCAGCAGTTTCCCTGCTCAATGTCTCCTTTTCATGTTTA
The DNA here is from genome assembly GCA_013400215.1 of Cisticola juncidis. Taxonomy (NCBI): domain Eukaryota; kingdom Metazoa; phylum Chordata; class Aves; order Passeriformes; family Cisticolidae; genus Cisticola; species Cisticola juncidis. Next base: position 203,434 of record VXBR01001547.1, on the reverse strand, counting down.
GCCTGGGGTTCACCCTTGTCAAGTCTCCCCCTACCCAGAACATCCCAGTAGTCCCTCTGGGCTTTTCCATTCACTCTTCTTTGTGAGCCAAAGATTTAACCAGGTGCTTCAGGCCACTTTACCTTCTTCTCCTGTTCTAGCTCGATCTCGTTTTTGTAACGCTCCAGCGCTTTGGCCACGGCTGCCTCAAATGTTCTTTTATCTTCCAGTTTCTGCTTCTCCAGGGCGGACTCGATGTGCTGCTGCTCCCGGACGCGCTGCTCGGCCAGCTCCCTGTTCAGCTGGTCGATGCGGCGGTGCGCGTGCGCGATCAGCGAGTTCAGGTCGTCTGTGGACAGCTGCCCAGCTGGAGGGGACACAGGGCGTGAGGGAGGGCATGGACAGCACAGGGAAACCTCTGCAGTGCCCCCCCTCCCACTCCATTCTGGGGCTCCAGGGAGTTATTGACCAGTGAGCTTGTTCTAGGGAAGGTCTCTGAGCACTTCAAGCCCTTGACCTCTGCTAATGCCCACCCAAGACCACTTTCTGAACTGTTATTTCTATTCCAGGACAGAAATTATCTTGTTTTTTTCTAAATTATTCCCAGCTGTAATTTACACTTCCATATGTCACACTCAGAGACTGACAACAGCTCTGTCATTTCTTAGTTTTTGCACCACCACATATTTTCCCCTCTGCCAGCAGACAGAGCAGGAGGGAATATCACTGTGAGGGACAGACAGAATTACATTCTCTCTTCAGCAGTCCTCCAGATCAACTTCTAATCAGATTCCTTACTCCAGACTGCACCTTTCAGGTTTGGCTTCTCAGAGGGCTGCACAATTCACAATAACCACCTTGTACCTGGGAGAGGAGGACCCAAGCTCCCCTTGCAGCATCTGCTGACCTGAGAAGGGCTTTATAAAATGCTGCAGCTCATTTTACACGGGTGCCAGGCAGATCATCTGTATGGAACGCTGGGATTACTTGGGAAAGCATTCCTGCAGGGTCTAAAGCAAGCAAGGCTGCACAGTCCTGCAGTCACCTTGCTGCTGAGTGCTGGACAAAGGACTGGCACGGAGGACTTGGAGCAGTGGTGCTCAGTTTCCAGTGGGAAAGCTGAGCAGCAGCACCAAGCTCAGCTGCTGGATGTGAGAGTGTTACAAAAAGATCAGTTTGTGTTTTAAGCCAAGTGTGCAAAATGACTGCAAAGGATCCCAAGCTATACCTCAGCCTGAAATGTTCTAGGGATGCCACATTTCACCCTTTGTTGATAACTGCCTGTAACCTAAAGCCATGCCCCCCAAAAACATAAAAAGGACAAAGAGAAGAGAGAACTTTCAAGGGAAGAGAACAAGTGACAGTAACTCACCTAGGTCAGTTATCTCTGCAACAGAAAGAAGTTGGGAAAGTTAATGCACATTCACTACAGCAAGGCAGTCATGCAAAAGTAAAATAGAAACTAAGAGCTTATCTGCAGTGACTTAAACATGAGACCAAGTCCTTAGGAATTCAGGGAGGACAGTGTGTGGAATGTAAAAGTCTCTCTATTACAGGCAAGATGTAGCCCAAGACATCCCAACCACTAAAATCACCTTTGGAAACCACAGATGGACACTTGAATTCAGCCAAAGCAAGGAACAGAAATTTGAGGTAGGAAAGTGCAACAAGACACTGGAAATTTTAGTCTGGCATTTCTAGGTTCTCACAAACAGAAGCAGTTGGTAAAGAAACAAATTCCCCAGTGGCAGTGAGAGTCAGGGACCCCAACAAGTCTGTCCCATGTGCTTCAGCAGGGCACACCAGTAAGAAATGGGGCACATGGAAGCTACAAGGAGCTTCCCTTTCCTCCCACAGAAGGGCAGTGATCACAAAACACAAGCTATTATCCTTGCAAGGAAAGGCAGCTCCATCCCTAGAAAGCCTAATTAAGTTTCTTCAGAACTAGTAACACCCAAAAGCAAACTCCACAAACTGTTAATTTCAAATGTTTTCCCTACATATACTGGGTTTGGGCTTGGTAGTTTTTTAAATTAAAATTGACCATTCCAAAGGTCTGGTGAATTCACTTAGCCAGGAAAATTATTTTGTGGACTAAAGTCCACATTCCTAAAGCATAAAGTAGCATTAAGAAAATGTGTTGTAATTCTGCATTGTATACTTCAAGAGAAATATTAAGGCCATACAGTTTTTTTCAAATATAGAAGTTATTACTTGAGCTGCCTCTGAACCCATCAGCTAGAAAAGTTTGAGATCACTTAGCAAATTTATGTTAAACCCCAAGTGGAAATATCTGGAAAGCTGGGTTTTTTAGGGACTTTGATAATACTTTGAACTACCACAGACAGCAATTGTTCCATGGATACACCACACAGGGGTTCTTGCAGGAGCTCATCCACAGTCATGGTGAACACACACAATTCACCTCCTGCAACTCTGCTTGTCTTTAAAATGAAAGCAGCTCAGGTGAGCAAGAGCACCTGTGGCAAGGAGTGTGCAGGGAGCATTACAGGGGTGAGCTGTTCACTGCTTTTGTGCAGCACTGGCTGTTGCTACAGGTGTGTTACTGTGTCAGTTTAGTTCAGAAATAAAATGCACTGGGGCAGGCAGGGTATGAACCATTGAACCTCTCAGTTTCAGTGATGATGTAGGAAAATTCAGGGAGTTCTTTATCACCTTGTAACAATGGTGTTTTATAGTACCTCTAACCACAGAGTGAACCAAGTATTTGACTACTGACTGACACAGGTTTGACTGAAATCTGGAATGACCTGGTTCCCTTTCTGAAATACCAGGGAGGGGAAGAGATGTTCATACAACCAACACATTTATCACACAAGAGCTACGTTTTGTGATACTTCCCATATAGCACAGACAGAACTAATTCTCTTTGTGACACCTGCTTTGGATTGTTTTGTTTAGTTGTGAAATCATTTTCACTTCAGACCAACCAAATACAGTGAAAATCTGAAAACTGGGATGCTGGACACTGAGTGGCCAAGCACTACAAACCACAGTGCAGCAAGCAGGAGGAAACTCCTCTCCAGTGCAGACTTACTCATGCCCTTCCAGCCAGGCTTCACGTCGGGGGTGATGCTGTCCAGCTCCCGCTGGAACTCCTCCCTGGCTTTGGCCACCAGCTCATGGTACTGAGCCACGATCTTGGCCTCAGACTGTGCTGCCTGAACCTGGAACCAACAAGGATGGGATTCATTTGTTTTTCAAGGCAGAGACTGAAAAGGCACATACGATTTAAAGCCAAGCCCTGGGATACTGGCACATATCAACCCCCAGCCCAACAAGGCAAACTCACTTGGGAGAGCACAAAAACCCAGCCTGTGATACTAAACCTCTCCTACACAATAATTATTTGCTGGAATTATCACTAATCCATTCTGCCTCACATGCCCACTGGAACTACACAGCCAGTCTGTAACCTGGACAGGACCAAGAGTATCTTGAATTCAGTTTGTATCTTAAAACATCTCCAACTCCTTTTCTCTGCTCACAGCCCTCATACAGGCCTAGTAATCAATGCCTGTGATTGCTGCCATCCCCAGTGAGTTCTGACATTCCCACTAACAGGCTCTATTCACTCCAAACACACTTGATGAATTACCAGCTCTCCTGCAAAGGGAGATAAAACTTCACCTTCACATTTCTTTCCCAGCCTTCTGAACTGCAAAGTGATTTACCACCACGTCATAAGCACACATTGAACTCCTCCCTAACCTTGTGGTAAATTACCTTGGAATCAAGTGGGAAGAATTACCAACTGCCAACAGAAAAGACTGGTACCATCAAGCCACCTGGAGATTCTTTCAAGACAGAGTTCAAGTTCTCATGAAGATCTTGCCCTGTCTGATTACTGGCAATATAACGAGCTCAAAGCCTGAGTACAGCTACAAGAGGATGGATTTACAATTCACAATGCACTGAAGTGGTCACAGTATTAGGACAACACTCTCAGGCACAGGGTGGGACTCTTGTGGTGTCCTTTGCAGGACCAGGTGTTGGGACTCAGAGATCCTGATGAGTCCCTTCAAACTCTGCATATTCTGTGATTCTATGAAATATCTCACCCCCTGCAGAGGATTTGGGAATGGGTGGTCTGCACCAGCTGCCAAGGAGTCCCTACCCTAGAGGCAATTATAAACAGTCTGAGGAAGCTTTACCTTTTTCACCACATTGTCCAAGTCCACAATCATATGATGGAGATTTTCTTCTGCAGCAGCAATGTGAGGTTTGGCTCCTGCCAGCTGAGACTTCTTGGCGTTCTCGATGATACCCTTCATCTTCTCTAACTCCTCTCTGAAAAGAGAAGCAGCTGCTAAGTGTAACACATACAGGGCTTATCACCCCAAAGGAAATTTACTTTGTGCTGTTGGTACTCACAGGAAGAACTACTGGGTAACTCTACTGGTGCTTCCTATCTACCAACTCTAAGACACTTTACTAAGGATTACTTTTTCCCCACAGCCTGAAACCTAAAGATGTCAGTGTGGCTATTCCATGTAAAATGAGAATTATTTATACTGCAATTAGTACTCAGGATTTAGCTGGAGGGGAGATGGAAGCTCACTGAAAGGAGTTAGTATTAGTAAAACTAGGTTAGAATTAGACAGCAAACATTTCCAGCATGTAACAGCAGTAAGGAAACATTTTTAATATAGATGGCTTACGCTTGCAGAAGTGTTTTGGTGACTGGTGGAGATTAATGAGGATGGGAGAGAATTTATAGGGCTCTGTAAAGATAGATTATGGTTTTTTTGTAATTAGGAAAGAAATGCTTTCCTCTAGCACAATTAGAAATCAAGGAAAAAGTGAAAAAAATGTTCCTTTTCCAAATCCATTCAAACCAATGGAGGTTTCCAATTACTTTATTAGAATAAGGAACAAGCTTTAAAATAAGTGAATTAAGAAAATAAACAAAAGCAAAGATATCCAGTAGAGCAATAGAGAATGAAAGCTGGTGCACGTGGGGTTTGCATTAGCTTTGTTTTAATAATGAAACATCAATTACACCTCCCACTAATTCTAGTCAGCACAGCAACATCAAAGGGAAGTTTATAATGTGATAGCAACCATGCAGCCTCAAGGATGATGTTACCCTCTCAGCTTTAGAAGTATCAAAGGGTTTCCAAATTTATTTCTAACCTCATTACAAGGGCATCTTGGAGATACTGTCTGTCATTTCATTTCTGCTCCTTCCATCCCTGCAGACCACACTCAGAGCACATCAGCACAGGTCAGACAGACCCCTGTGTATGAGCAGTGCTGCCATTCAGAATTCAAGTTTTCCTTTGGCATGTGCTCAGTAAAAATCTAATTGCTTAAAAGCAAGTCTGTGAGCACAGGGAACTGCCAAAGGATGCTGCAAGGTTTCATTTTTTCATTACAGCTAAAAGAAGCTGGTGATGTAACTGACTCAATACACAAGAGTGCAGTCAAGGAGTCATCCTTGAACAGACTGGGTTGTAAGGGACTTTAAAGATCATCTCATTCCACCCCCTGCCATGGACAGGGACATCTTCCACTGGAACAGGTCACTCAGAGCCCCATCCAACCTGGCCTGGAACACTTCCAGGGATGGGGCAGCCACAGCTTCTCTGGGCAGCCTGTGCCAGGGCCTCACCACCCTCACAAGGAAGAATTTCTTCCTAATATCCAATCTAATTCTGCCCTCTGTCAATTGAAGCCATTCCCCCTCGTTCTGCCCTTGTAAAATGTCCCTCCCCAGCTCTCTTGTAGCCCCTTTAGGTGCTGGGGTATTTGAAGGTCCCCTCAGAACCTTCTCTTCTCCAGGCTGAAGTTTTTACAATAGGTTTATTACTAACAAAATTTTTCAATAATAATACTATAAGGACTGTGGATTGTTTTTTTTAATCTCACTTGAACTTACTAGCACTCTATGTTAGTACTAAGGAGATAAACAAGTTCTTACAAAGAACAGGACTGTTTCAGACTCTCTGGTACAAGGAGGGCTTTGTGCACAGGGACGCAAGGTTTGCACATGTCAAGTTAAAATGTTCAAGCTAACGAGCATTAAACCATTTTCTGATTTGACACAAACAGATCATTCAATACGAGCACAGGCAACTCCACACTTCCTACAAACTCCTCTGGTGTTTGCCAGCCCTCACATGAGCAATGTCACTTGTTACTCCAAGGGTTAAATTGAGAAACTCACTTGGCTTTCAGGAGGGTGTCGGTGGCTTCATCCACGGCTCTCTTGCGGTCCTTCAGCGCCTCCTCCAGCGTGCGCCACTGGGAGGATTTCTTCCCCCCAGCATCCTGGGGAGCACAAATTCCTCATTAGGGTCATCACAATCACTGAACAAGAGAGCACAGAGTGGAAGACTGCAGAGATTCATATGTCACTGAGCATTTCCCTCAAACTGAGCACCACTCTTGTGTTTTTCAACAGCACAGCTGGAAGCTTTACAAGTGATGTTTCTCTTCCAGCATTTTGTTTTGGTTTTGTTTGATTCTTAATAGTTTTTTTCCTGAGCCACAGATCTTTATTCACACAGGAGAGCTTACATGAGAATCACTGTATGGTGCACAATGTATTGGGAATGTATGTATTACATACATGTCTCATGTATTAAAGTATTTTAATACTTTAAAATTGCTTTTAAGCTTATTACCTAAAGTACCATAATACTTTAAAGTCGGTTGATTTTAAATTAAGCTTAGTAATTAAGTTTAAAAGCAATCTCTTAAGGCAGTTATTTTACTAATTACTAGATTAAGTCTCGAGTGCTTGGTTGGTTGCCCATGTCCCTGCTAATTCATTAACAACTGAATTTTCTCTCTGCTCCAGAACTGAATGGGCAGTGGCAGATCCAGACAAATACAAGCACACCACGAATGTTATCACTTGTACATCCTCTTCCTATTTCCTGAGAAGAAACAAAAAATCCAGCAAGAGGATGTTGGCAAAGGGAGTAAGTTCAATGGAATTACCAGGGTGGACACCGTGACCTTAATTAGGTAAAAAAAAGTCTTGGGAATTAAAATAAAATTAATTAAAATACAGTGCGAACCTATATATTAATGTCTTAACCTAAATTTTCTTCTTGCAAAAAGAAAATAGAGGAGTTGGAAAAAAAGAAAAAAACCAGCAAAATTCAAAATTACTGTATTATTTGACTTTACCCCATTTCACAAGTGGAAAGATAAGTTACAACTGTGGTAAATGTAAAGGCATTGTAAATTCATTTTTAGTTCAGAGTGAAGTTTTGCTGAACACAATGAAAAAGAAAAAAAGTCCCCATTTGTCCAGTTTACCTCAGAATCATCCATGGCCTCCTTCAGGATTTGGGAATGGGCATTCACTGCTTGCACAGCTGACTCCTGGGCAGTGATAGCCTGAAGGGTTACACGAGCAGTTGTGTTTAAGGCTCCTTCTAGAGTTGCTGCAAGGGCTGGAAAAGAAGTTAAGTCAACTAAATAATAAAGACTTTATAATTAATAAAATTACATGTTACAGCCTCTACATCTCTTATATTATTTTCTATGATCTAAAAGAGCTGGTTGGGTTGGGAACTAAACAGGCCCCTACAGAATGAGGTCACCAGAATGCTCTCCTCGTTTACAGCAGGGGTACTGAGGTGCAAGTCTGCACCTACAGCAAAACCCCACCCAGTGGAGGGCCTGTCCCATGGGTTTGCAGGGGTGTGCAGGCATATCCTGTGTTCACTTGCTCTAATGGTTCTTGAGAGAAAACAAGTGAATTTTCCTATCTTCCTTGAAGTCCATTCCAACCTCAAATTTTCCATTATTCTTCAATTCTCAGTTACTTCTGAGCGGGTGGAAAAACTTCACCACCACTTCCTCTGCCACCTCCACCCAGGGACAACAGCCAAGAGGTGGATAGGGAGCTTGGGACTATAAAGCCAATTCCACAGTTTGTCCCGTGGATGAACTGTTTATTTATTACAACTGACATTATTTATTTTAGGAACATTATTTATCACAGGAACAGTGACAGTGTGGGCTCACCTGACACCTTCTCTCTCTCCTCTTTGTCTTGCTGGGCAAGCCGGGCTGCAACTTCTTCTGGTGGCCGTTCTTTTAAAGAACCTTCATGTTGTTTACCTATTCAGAAGTAAAAGAAGAGTCAAACTGCTGAAGTGGAGAGTCCAAATTAGTGTACAGAGGTTACTTTTAGAGAAGTAACTTTATCAAAACTGATTTTTATAGCTGGTATCACTTTGTAGCTCTGACTTCTGCTCAAAGCAATGATGGAACTAACTGAAAAATCTTTATCTCTGTAATTAAAAAGGCCAGTCTCACAATTCAAAGACAAGAGCTTGGACACCTCACATGCATTTGGAGATTTTCCACTGTCTAGTTACAAAATTACACAAGACTCTGAAGTCAAAGGCAAAGCAAGAAGTGAGAAACACGTAGCCAAGTTTCAATTTCAGGTGAATCTCTGCTCTTGCTTTTTTTCCTTCTCCTCTGGCACTGTTACAGAGCCCAACCAAAACAGCAGAAGATGAGTGAGAAGGTTATGGTGGATCACAATTATACTCTATTCCCTTGCCTACAGCCACTTAAAATGCCTTTAAGAGTGAGAATTGACCTAACTCATGGTCTCAAGATGAACAGCAAGTTGCATCTGAACTGAGGAGAGAGCCCAGAGCTCCCAGCCTCAAGCTGCAACAAAACCCCTCAGGTCACCTCTGAATAACGCTGATGTTACTCTGCAGTATGTACTTACCCCTGGAATGCTTTCTATGGAATGTGTTCATAACTGAAAGAATTAATGTAATCTAATCTCATCTGGAAGAGACCATCATCTCATGGCTGGTGTCTCTTGCTGACTTTAACAATAAACAGAGTTTCTTCACTTGTCCCTGGGCATAGATGCCCTACTGAACAGCAATCACAAAGCCACCAAGGGCAGAGGCAAACTGCAGTGTGCAAGTTCAGCTCAGCACAAAGGCTGGCTTTGCTCTTGTGCTCACACCTACAGCTGTCCCAGGCATCAGTCACAGCTCTCACTGTGTTAAAAATCTGTTAACAGATGATGGAAGCTTTCTGCACAAGGCACAGAAACTCACACTTTAAACAATGACAAATACCAACACAGAAGCAAGAATGCATGCACTGGAAACTAGAGGGTTTGGGGTTTCCTCAATGCATTCATGATTTTTTTCACCTTCTTCAGTCTGTATCCCTGGAGCTGGCACCGACACGGCCACCCCTGTTGCAGAGATGATCTGTGCTGCAGCCTTGCCTGCTGTTAAACATTGCAGAACACACCAGTTAGTACAGCTGGGGACACGGCACACATCTGCCACAGGACTGCCCAGGGCATCTTCGGCCAGGGGCCTGCTGAGCTGCAGAGGAGGGGCTTAAACCAAAGCTGCTGGGAGAGGGGACCCAGGAAAAGGGAGACATGGTGGGATGGCTCCTGTGACTGGAGTGATGGAATGGAAGGATGAAGGCTCTCTAGGAAGACCTGGCAGAAGAGACAAGGAGTGCAATCACCTTCTTTGCCAATGACCAACTGGTGTGCATGGAGCTCTGCCTGGGGATGGATGAGGAGCCAACCAAGAGCTCTTGGGTCAGGATCCAAAGGAGGACAATGATAGGTGACATTACACTGGGGGTCTGCTACAGGCTGCCTGAGCAGGATGACAGAGCAGATGAGACCCTTCACTGAGGGAGCAGCGTTGCTGAATAAGGGAAGTGACATCATCTCCCTGGATTTCTGAAAGCATTTGCTACTGTCTTGCATGACATCCTTATGTCTAAACTGGAGAGACACGGATCTGATGGATGAATCACTGGCACTGGCTGGATGGTGGCACTCAAAGAGTTGGGTCAATGGCTCAATGTCCAAGAGGGCACCAGTGGTAAGTGTGTTACTCAAGGTCACTGCTGGGATCAGGACTGTTTAGCATCTCTGTCAGTGACCTGGACAGTGGGACTGATGCACCCTCAACAGGTTGCTGATGATATCCAGCTGAGCTGTGCAGTCACATGCTGGAGGGAAGGGATGTTCATACACAGGGACCTGGGGAGGCTCAAAAGGTGGGAACTGTGTGAGCCTCAGCAAGTTCAACAAGACAAAATGCAACATCCTGCACCTGGGTCAGGGCAAGCCCAAGCAAAAGCACAGGCTGGAGGGAGAATGGATCAAGAACAGCCCCCAGGAGAGAGACTTTGGGGTGCTGGTAGATGAGAGGCTCAGTATGACCTCATCATGGGCACAGGCAGTCCAGAAACCACCTGTGTCCTGGCTGCATCCCCAGCAGTGTGGGCAGCAGGTCAAGGGAGGTGATTCTGCTCCTCTGCTCTGGTGGGGCTCCACCTGCAGTGCTGAATCCTCCTCTGGGCTCTCCACACTACAAGGGCACGGACTTCATGGAACAAGTCCAGGCAAGGCCAGAAGATGCTCAGAGAGCTGGAGCACCTCTGCTATGGAGACAGGCTAGGAGAGCTGGGTGTGTTCAGCATGGAGAGGAGAAGGCTCCAGGGAGACCTTCAAATACCTTCCAGTACCTACAAGGGGTTACATAAGAGCAGGAGGTGGTCTGATAAGGGCATGGAGTGACAGGACAAGGGGGAAGGACTTCATACTGACAGAGGGCAGGGTTAGATCAGATATTAAGAAGAAATTCTTTATTGTGAGGGTGGTGAGGCACTGGACCAGGCTGCCCAGAGAAGCTGTGGCTGCCCCATCCCTGGAAGTGCTCAAGGCTGGGTTGGATGGGCCTTTTGGGTCTAGTGGAAGGTGTCCTTGCCCTTAGCAGGGGGTTGAAATGAGATGACTTTTAAGCTCCCTTCCCAACCATTCCAAGCTAAGTGCTATAATGTAATAACAGGGATACAAGATTTAATTTTTTTCCTCTGTAGAAACATATTAATTTGATATGGATGATATTATTCCAGAAGAAGATGATGTCCTGGATAAACAGCAACAAGATATTAGTTACACATACACAGAGCCATTACTGATAACATAAAAAGACATCACAACCGCTCCTCTCTAAGCAAGTTCCATTTGATCTGGCTTTATAGTAGCCCAGTAATTATCCAAAATTAGGTGTCTTGTGCTTGCAAGAGCCTCAGAGTCCAGCACCTGAAGTTCTCTTCCTGCTGAGTCTCATATCTAAACAACGCAAATTAGTCATTATTTATCTTAGATTCCAATTATCCTCTAAATTAAATACATTTCTTAAAAAATATAGGGGAAAAGAAAGCTAAAGCCATTTTAGGCCAATGTTATGACTCGGAAAGAAAAAAACATTAATTCTAAGAAATGACGACATTTACCTTCAACCATTCAAAGGACAATTTTAATCTACCCTAATATATTTGATACAGGAGATCATTAGGTCATTTGCTTCTTTATATATGACATTCTATAAATTTACCTCCTTTTTCCTCTGTAGGAGCAGCAGCTTCTGGTTTGTCTATCTGAGATTTGGAAGCAGGCTGTTTAGACTCTTTCATCACTTCTGCTACAGATGAGATCTTCAGAGGACCTTGATGTATCTTGAGAAGTCAGAAATAAGAAATAGCATCAGTTTTTCAAACAGTTTGGATTTCACCAATTCCAGTATAGTGGAAAAGAACTTTTCCATATCCAGGTGTCTACCATAAATCTGAGCTTCAAAGTGCAAATGAAAACAGCCATCTAATGTCTTGACTTGATTTTTAACTCAGAAGGAATCTTTACAATTTCCACCTCTCCAAAAATGCAGGTAGAATTGTGGCAGTTTTCACTATAACAAATGTTTATTAACTTATTCATTAAAACCAAATGATTTCATGCCCTAAATAATCTGAACACTTCTGAGCATGCTTAATGCAGAAACCCTAAGTTTGGCTTCACCGATTTCCTTTTAAAAAGCTTCAGATGCTGGTGGTTGGGCCAGATAAACACTCAAACACAGAGTATTGTGACACTTTATGATATTAATCCCTTAATATCCATTGTGGAAAGCCACAAGGTAAAAATAAACCCATCAGAGTTAGAGCCATGACTGGGGAGGTGATAACTCTGCTGATCAATCTGGTTTGCAAAATTCCCTAATGCCTAGGAGGCACCAAGAACTTGGATGGTAACACAAAAGTGTAGCTAAAAACGAGAATAGAGAAAATTTTGTTGACTGATATTCCCCCACTCATTAAGAACAGCTTTTAAAATTCAATTTAACATATTTGCAGTTTCCTGAAGGCCAAATGGCTTCTATAAGCTCAAAAAAACTACGGCCAGAGCAGATTTTCAGTATTCTTGATTACTGGGAAGTGTTTCTTTCATATGCAAGGGCAGAGTCTTCCAGGATTCAATTCCAGAGTTGTGCCAAAGGCAGTATCAGATTTTCCTTTCTCCAGGATAGTGCCACTAGGATTTCAAAGTATGATGCTTATGCCTGGCTCTGTACCATTCAAATCTTTACTCATTCAAGAATGTTCTCAGTTCTCTTTCAAACAAATTCATTTAGAGTAAGTTTTGTAATTCTGCTACACCACTAACTACACTGAGCCTCTAGTAAAGCAGTTAAATTCCAGCCTGTCACTTGCCTCTCTCTCTCTCTCCCCATTTTATTTTTGAGTATAAACACAGCAGCTATTCAGTTGGGATTCTATTAGATGATTTTACTGTAAATAAAAATAAGTTTTACAACCCACACACCACGAGATGATAATGGGAAACGTACAAGCATCACTTTTTTGCAGCACAAAGTAGGAACTGAGATCGTAATTCTTAAACCTTAAGTTAAGGAAGCTTAATTTGTGAATTTTTCAAATTCTTAGCACAAAGCAAAATTAATCAGAATTTGAAACCTAAGTGCAGACACTGTCTTTAAAAACCATAGAAGTGAATGTGCGGGGGTGAATGGGAAACACTTACTGGTTTCTTTGGCATTGGTGTGCTGGAAGGTGCAGGGCCAAGTGCCATCTCGAAGAGTTTGTCAGAGTAGGGAATGGCCTTCTCCACGCTCTCCCGGAACTGTTTGTCATAGCTGGCATACAGGACGGTCCCACCTAGCCCTCCACCCACCACCAGCAGACCTGCACCAATGACTTTGCCCACAGAAATGCTGAGGAGGAAAGAAGAGTGAAAGGGATGTAAATTACAATAAATAGCAAACATCAAACAGTTTGAGTCTTCAGCCTACAGCTGGGGACCACCACTCTCCTCCAGGACCGGCCAATGAACCCAGAACCTGCTTTAAATCACCTGCACCCCTGGTTAGTGACTAACCCAAAGGTAAGATGGCAGCCTGCAACTTCCACTATAAATATTGATCACCTTCATTTTCTTTATCTAAATCTGACTGAACCAAACAAGGAACACACCCCACCCCACATGAAAATCCCAGTGCAGGAGTCTGCTCTCATGTGACACCAAGGAGCAGACCCCTCTTGGCCAAGGCAGCAGTTCCACCCCCGAGCCCGTTACGTACCCGGACTCTCCGGGGCGGGTGGCGTATCCGCGGCAGAGGCGCGATGGACGGAGCGGAGCGCGCACACACCGGCTGCTCTGCGGGGGGAGGAGGCAGTGTCAGCAAGGATCCATCCAAGCACGGATCCATCCATTAAAGGAGGCCTCCCTGCACCCAGGGAGGCATCTCCCCTCAGCAGCAGCACGGGGCTGATGTGCTCCACTGCCACAGCCTCTGTGTGTCTGAGGAAAGCTCTGACCAGCACTGCAACAGCGAGGTTTGACTCTTTTCCATAAACACACCCAGAGCTTTCCCACGTGTAGCTTCCAGGTTAAGGGCTTCTAAAACAGTCATTAAATTCTTTGAGAAATGAACTGAAAATTTGAAAAATGAAAAGGAATAAACTCCAACACTAGCTTCTTTCTGCATTTATTTTGCTGATTTATGAGCTGGGCAGTACATTTCAGATGCACTTCAATCTCAGTGTGACTGGGGCAGAACACAAAAACAGCTGTTTAAATGCTTAAAACTATTTTTAATTCTTAAGATATACAAGAAATTCTCCTTGAGCTTCCAAACCAAGACCTCTTCTTTAAAAGAATGAATAACATGTACACTTTCCAGACAGACATCAGATTATAAGATAAATTAGTATATGAAGAGTGATACTTTATTATATTCTACTTAACAAAATCCACATTAACAAGATCTTTATCTTCTCTGAAGAACTGGTTCAGCTACTCTAAGCTTACAGAAGACACTGTTGGCCTCAGAGGTTTTTTCCCCACATGGGAATTACTCACAGGGAAATACAGGACTCATGAGACACCAAAGTACAAGGCAGAAAAAGAACTTTTCCCACAGTTGAGGTATTTTGCCCAACAGGGAATTTTTTTTCTTTTAGAAAGAAAAAAACTGAGAGATGCTTCACTACAACATAACCCTAGAAGACAAGTTTCTCTATTTGCTTTTGCACATGGCAATAACATGCACAACTCTTGTGGTTTAGGTCCTATCCCTGTCCAACAGCACAGACAGGAAAAGGCAGGAACACTGCATTCTTATTCTTTCCACAAAGGCAGCCAAAACATTTTTAATTAGTACCAGAAGCACATGTACAGCAAGAGGAAGCATGCTCCTTTTACCCCTGAGACCTTCAGGAGCCCTCACTGTGGGTGGTTTTCTGGATTGTGATGGATAGAAAGAGCAACAAAATAATAAATATATTCTGTAGCGTTTTTGGTTTTCTGACTTGACATCCCCAGGAGCACTTACTGAGGCTTCACTGGTCCTTTCAAGGGGAATTTCACTAATAAAATCATTTTGTTATCAACTTTTGAACATGCTCCTGACTCTCAGTATGTCCTTATTACACCACGAAGTACAGGAGGAACAAAACAATCCAGCATTATGCATACAGCTCAATGCAATAAAATGAGAAGGGAAAACCCCCTGATTTTCTATTCATCAGTTCAGAGTGAATTTCCAGTCCCTTTCAGCACTTTGGGATTATGCTGCTGTGCCTGGTGCTCCCCTGGAAATAAGCCATGACTTCTGAGCTCCTGACCAGGCTTTCTGGAGGTTATCCCACCCTGCACCACTCCCACATCCCTGCTCGGGCTGGACCTGCCTTCTGGGCCAGCTCAGCTCTAAAATCCCTACCTGTACCTGGTGATGGCAAACATGACTGGATCCATGTGGCTCTACACCTTCAGTAAACATCAGTTCTGCCCTTGGAGTCAGGCTTTGCTCAGGGAGTCACCAAAGCAGAGGAGAACACCTGCTTCTCGTAGCTCAGAAATTATGCTTTATACACCAGGAGGGTTTTTTTGGAGGGATTACTGATTTTAGTCCAGATGCCCTTTGGACCAGATGATCTTTTGAGATCTCTTCCAAGCTTGACTGTTCTAGAATTACCCAAATCCTCATTTCTGTTTATTTTTCATCAAGATGAGAGGAACCAAAACACAGGCTCTCCATCTCTGGCATTGGACTTTCACATATGGAGCAATGGGAGCAGCAATTAAACTCAAAACAAGCCCTCACCAACTCCATCTTTCAAGACATCACAGCAAATTTCCACAGCTGGCCAGCGGAACAGCAAATGAAAATCTGTAGGTACCCATGTTTTATGAACAGAAGCCCAAGTTCAATTTTTCATCCAAATATACTAATACCTCCAAAACCCACTGATTTTTAAAAAATCCGTTTTAAAAAAGCATTGCTAAAATTTGGCCACCAAATATTGCTTATATTTGCTATACCACCATAATTTAGAAACCTGCAGGTAGTTTCTAATCCCCCCTTTGCAAAATTTCCAGGAGTTTGTAAATTTTCACACCCTTGTCATTTATTTGTTATAATGCCTCAAAGGATTTTGGAGAAATATATCACACATGCTTTGCTGTAGCCTTCAAAAGGCAGAAATAAACGATGTTCTGCCTTGCAGAAGACAGAAAATCCTTTGGATGAGGCAGCACATACACAGCAAGGATGCCCAGAGCAAGGGCACTGCAGGGCAGCTGTTTCTATTTCTTCCTCCTCCTCCAGCAGTTCTACATGATATTTATTTCACTCATCTTCTTAAATGCTTATTATTTTATATTCATTATCTACTATTTAATCACCACAAGAATCACTTTACAGGGCACATCACACCTTCACTCTGGTTACTTTTATGAGCCTCAGTGATTTAGGGCCATTTACAGATATCCATGTGAGCTCACCCTGCCACAGTGCTCAGTGCAGGAACAGCAGGCAGAACATCATTAAACAAATTAAATTTGCCTTGCAGTTTTATACTTTATGTGTAATTTCAAATAACCATGGCCAGGACACACCATCCTCTGCTCATTCAGTTCCAGCTCAACCTTTGTTAGGCATCAGGCTCAAGCATCCTGATCCAGAATTTCTGTAATGTGGGATTCGTGCACTTAAACACAAAAAGCAAACCAGAAATTTCAGAGAAGTTTTTCTTCATTAAGGCAGAAGTCAGGTACAAGAACATCTGACCCCAGAATTCTGATTTCCCATCCTTCAAGACTTCTGGAAAATATCAATCTTTTACTAAAAGCCCTACTTCTTTTCACAGGAAACTTAAAAAATACTTCAAGTAAGAGAAAAGTCCTTCTGCAGCACTGCACATGAAGCAGAAAACATTTCTGTGATGAAGTGATGAAGATCCCCTTCTCTCAAAGCCACTTCAGTTTACTTGTTAGAGGTTTACTGATGCTCCACGCACAGAGCTCACAGTAGGAAAGAATGAATAAAGTTTTCCCAGTCTCCACCACGAGCTCTCTGGTACAGATAACAAACCTCAGAGTCTGCTGTGGCATCTCTGTGTTTGCACAGTTCCTAGGGATAAATTCTCCCCTGTGAGGGTAATGTGGTGGTTGCCCAGAGAAACTGTGGATGCCCCATCCCTGAAGTGTCCAAGTCCAGGCTGGACAGGGCTTGGAGCAACCTGGGAATAGTGGAAGGTGTCCCTGCCCAGAGCAGGGGGTTTGGAATGAGAAAGTTTTAAGGTCCTTTCCAATTCAAACCACTCTGTGACTCTTCCACCGAATATTTATAGCCTGCTAACCAACATCCAGCTGCAAGGCACCACCCTGGCTGTTCCAGAGCTGTACAGTCATTCCAGACACATTGTGCTAAAGGGTGAGCACATGCAAATAGCCTCAAGTGATAAATATCTGCCAAAGCCTGGTTTCTGTCTTCTCAGCTTCCAGACAGAAACTTTCCACAGCCAGGCAAACCCAGAGCCTTTCTTCAGTGGGTATCAGGTGACCCAAGGTCTCTCCAACCCTACAGAGCAGCAGAGGAAACGCAGCTGCTGCAGAGAGTTTAGAGGGAAGAATGTACAGCTTGTCATCTGCTGAACTGTGTGAACAGAGGGTAAAGGACACGGGGATAAAAAGCAGGATATAAAAGTGATCTAATCAGGTTATTTCTTACCACGCAGCTGAAATACAATTTAGGGTCTTGGTAAAGCAGTCACCCTCACCTATAAATTCCTGCGGCTTTCTAAAGTTGGCCTACTGCTTTTAAAAAGGCTCCACGGTACATCACCGTGCTTATCTCTGCTGATAAGGAGAGGCAAAGGTCCAGCACGCACAGCATTTCTGCCCTCGGCATCGCGTGTTGTGCCCACTCCGTGTCCCACTGTGCGGACAGAAGGATCCCCTTACACACGAGCGCTGGCACCATTCGTGTCCCCACGCCACACACCGGGGCGCGCCGGTCCCGACCCTTCGGGCGGCCGGACCCACCGGCTTCAGGAGGGGCTGGCGGGAGGCCGCTCTGGGAAGGCAAGGTCACGTCCTTCCCCGCCGGGGAGCGCGCCTACCACCCATCCACGGACCATATGCGCAGGACCGGCGGGCCGTGCGCCTACCCACCGAGCG